>JAUMJK010000407.1:0-149689 GCA_033558105.1 Coccyzus lansbergi | reverse complement strand
CATTGGCTGTGTGCGCGAGGCCGCTCGCCACTGGTTAGAAGGGCATCAGGACGGGAGGGGGAGGAGGGCGGGCTCTGATTGGCTGTGCCCACTGCGGGTGGGCGGGGTTTGGAGGGGTTCAGCCGGGAGGGTTTCTACGCGGTATCGCGGCGTTCACTGTCTGGAGAGACGCCGGTTCGAGACCCGCGGCCGCAACCCACGCCCGGCTGAGGTATGAATCAAGTTGGGGGGGGCGCGCATGCGCAGAAGAGCGAGGGATGGGATGGGATCATAGAATCACCAGGTTGGAAGAGACCCACCGGATCATCGAGTCCAATCATTCCTATCAAACACTAACCCATGATGGGATGGGATGGGATGGGATGGGATGGGATGGGATGGGATGGGAAATGAAATGAAATGAAATGAAATGAAATGAAATGAAATGAAATGAAATGAAATGAAATATGCTGTGCAAGGTATGGGATGGGACGGGATGAATGCAATGAAAGAGATGCTGTGCAAGGGATGGGATGAAATGGATGCTGTGTGGAGAATGCTCTGCAAGGGTTGAGATGGGATGCTGTGCGAGGGAGAGGAGGAGAAGGACCTGGGGGTGCTGGTTGACAGTGACTGAACACGAACCAGCAGTGGCCCAAGTGGCCAAGAAGGCCAATGGCATCTTGGCTTGGATCAGTCACAGCAGGGCCAGGGAGGTTCTTCTCCCTCTGGACTCGGCACTGGTGAGACTGCTCCTCGAATCTTGGGGTCAGCTGTGGGCCCCTCACCACAAGAAGGATGTTGAGGCTTTGGAGAGAGTCCAGAGAAGAGCAACAAAGCTGGTGAAGGGGCTGGCGAAGAAGAGGAGCGTCTGAGAGAGCTGGGGGTGTTTATCCTGGAGAAGAGGAGGCTGAGGGGAGACCACATTGCTCTCTGCAACTCCCTGAGAGGAGGTTGTGGAGAGGAGGGAGCTGGGCTCTTTTCCCAAGTGACAGGAGACAGGACGAGAGGGAATGGCCTCAAGCTCCACCAAGGGAGGTTTAGCCTGGACATTAGGAAAAAATTTTTTACAGAAAGTGTGATTGGTCCCTGTCAGAGTCTGCCCAGGGAGGGGGTTGATGTTGATTCACCTTCCCTGGAGGTGTTTAAGGGACGAGTGGATGAGGTGCTGAGGGACATGGTTTAGTGTTTGATAGGAATGGTTGGACTCAATAACCCGGTAGGTCTTTCCAATCTAGCGATTCTATGATTCTATGATTCTAAATCTGCCTCTCTCCAGTTTACACCCCTTGCCCCTCGTCCTGTCCCTACAATGATGACCTCAAAAGAGTCTCCAATGAGGAGTCTGGCCTGGAAGCAGCCAGAGACTAACCTGGGGGTCGTGGTAAGTCACAGGTACAGGAGAAAATTCCTTTTCCTCCTGCAGGAATTCACACTTAGCTCCCAGAACACAACGTGACTGAGACATTAGCACTTGCTTTCTCCCTGCTTTCTAGATCTGGCTGTTGATTTATGGAGGGGAAGCTGATTGCCATTTGCTGCGTTACCCAGAGACTTGAAACAATAGGAGAGCTGCAATTCAGGAATATCCAGACCAAGTGAAGCACATCCGAGAAGATTTAGCAATCCGTGTTTTGTGTGTTGTTTCAGCAAGGTTTTTTTGGCGGGGAAGGGATTGTGTTAGTCGATAGAAGAGCTACCTTAGGATTTTGTGATAGGTTTCACAGGCCCTATGAGGAGCGACTGAGAGAGCTGAGGGTGTTTAGCCTAGAGAAGAGGAGGCTGAGGGGAGACCTCATTGCTCTGTGCAAGTACCTGAAAGGAGGTTGTGGAGAGGAGGGAGCTGGACTCTTCTCCCAAGGGACAGGGGACAGGGCGAGAGGGAATGGCCTCAAGCTCCACCAGGGGAGGGTCAGGCTGGGCATCAGAAGGAAGTTTTTCACACAAAGGGTCATTGGGCATTGGAACAGGCTGCCCAGGGAGATGGTTGATTCACTTTCCCTAGAGGTGTTTAAGGGACGGGTGGACGAGGTGCTGAGGGACAGGTTTAGTGTTTGATTCTATGATTCTATGACTATTTCTAATAATGGCATTTATTATTTATGTAGTAATCCAGCTGTAATTCCTTTGTGTCGGAGGCAATCGTCTTTGCAGCTGCTTCCCCCTTTGCTGTGGCACTTGGGAACAGCTTTGCCCTTTGGATACCTGTCACCTCCAAGGGCCATCATTCCATTTTCCAGTCGAGCAACCCGGCTAAGGCCGCACTGCTCTCTAGTCTGTAAAAAGCCCAGTCAACCTGCTGTGGGTCGGTGCACTAAATACCGCCTGGGATTAGTTCCAGCTGCAGTTTTGCTGAGATAGCCTGACTTCCAGTTTAGCAGTGACAGCGATTCATAAATCCTCGCCGAGAAGCCTCTGACTCACCCTTTCAGGATTACCAGCTGAGGCAGTTGGAGGTTGTTGCCATCTCCAGCTGTGTTTTTAGCACTCTTGTGCCACGATTACCCACAGCAGAACTGTGGTTCGGTGTCTCACTTGCTCTAGTTGCATTCCTAGAGATCCAAACCCATCTCAGCTCCTGGTTTTATCTCATACTGAACACTAACTGGGTTGTTTAGCCTGGAGAAGAGGAGGCTGAGAGGAGACCTCATTACTCTCTCCAACTCCCTGAAAGGAGGTTGTGGAGAGGAGGGAGCTGGGCTCTTCTCCCAAGGGACAGGGGACAGGACGAGAGGGAATGGCCTCAAGCTCCACCAGGGGAGGTTTAGGTTGAATATTAGGAAAACATTTTCACAGAAAGGGTGATTGGTCACTGTCAGAGGCTGCCCAGGGAGCGGGTTGAGTCACCTTCCCTGGAGGGGTTTAAGGCATAGGTGGATGAGGCGCTGAGGAACATGGTTTAGTGTTTGATAGGAACGGTTGGACTCAATGATCTGATGGGTCTCTTCCAACCTGGTGATTCTATGATTCTAACAGCTGATGTGTGGGCATCTGTTCCCGCTTAACCACAGCAGCTTTCCACAAGGAGGCAAGATGGACAATTGCAGTCTCATCCATCAAAGTCCTGAGACTCTGGTTGACCTCAAATACACCATCAAAGACCCCTTCAACCCACCACCTCCCAACTACCACAACCTTCCCATCTCCAAAAAATACATGTTTCAAAGGAGCAGCACAGTCCCCAAAGCAGGAGATGCGGCAGGAGCTTGTATTGATTCTCTGCTGAGCTGCTCATAAAACTCCTCAGGAGGGAGCGTGCGGTGAGCCCCCCTTGTTCTGTGTTCTTTCCCAAGTGGCAATTAGGCCGTACAAAACGACCTGGGAAAATACCTGGTACACGCTGAGTTACTCAATAACCAGAGCTGTTAACGAGGCGAGTGCAGAAAAGCAACCCAGGTGAACTCCCTGTTTGGAACCTACGTTAAAATTGTTGCAGTTGAGGAAAAGAGTTTAGAATCATAGAATCACCAGG
This sequence comes from Coccyzus lansbergi, assembly GCA_033558105.1. Lineage (NCBI taxonomy): Eukaryota > Metazoa > Chordata > Aves > Cuculiformes > Coccyzidae > Coccyzus > Coccyzus lansbergi. Next base: position 146,238 of record JAUMJK010000407.1, on the reverse strand, counting down.
TTGGAAGAGACCCACCGGATCAAGTTTAATTAACTAGAGCCTTGCTTTCCTTTCTTTTAGCTTCTTTCAGTATGTTTTTCAGCCTCTTCTTATAAAAAGAGATCTCAAACGTCAGTCAAAATCAGCTTTTACAATTTTTCCTTTTTAAAAGATACCAGATTGGAAGCACAGTTTATGGCAGTGCAGGAATTAATTGAAGTCAGATTCATAGAATCATAGAACCACCAGGTTGGAAAAGACCCACTGGATCATCGAGTCCAACCATTCCTATCAAACACTAACCCATGTCCCTCAGCACCTCGTCCACCCGTCCCTTAAACCCCTCCCGGGAAGGGGACTCAACCCCCTCCCTGGGCAGTCTCTGACAGTGACCAATGACCCTTTCAGTGAAACTTTTTTCCTAATGTCCAGCCTGAACCTCCCCTAGAAGAGCTTGAGGCCATTCCCTCTCGTCCTGTCCCCTGTCCCTTGGGAGAAGAGCCCAGCTCCCTCCTCTCCACAACCTCCTTGCAGGAAGTTGGAGAGAGCAATGAGGTCTCCCCTCAGCCTCCTCTTCTCCAGGATAAACACCTCCAACTCTCTCAGCTGCTCCTTTGTAAGACTTGTTCTCTTTTTCAGGAAGAAAGATCATCTATTCTGTTGCTCAGGTCATTAAATCATACCTAAATTATGCAAATATTAGTGCTTTTGTGTAGCTTTCTGCCACTGAAGGGGGATTGGAGAGCTGCAGGCTTCACTGAAGCAGCTCCTGCATCCATCTCCTGGAAGAGTAACAAAGCCCCAGTAAAGAGGAATGGAAAAAACTGGTGTTTGACATGGAGCAGAAGCCCCTGTATGATTTCTGCTTGGCCGCTTTGTGCTGTCATAGCTCTGCTTGAATGTGGAAGTAGATGTTTGTGACATTTAGCAGCATCGTGGGGATTAATCTCTCTCTGATTTGCTGACAAGGGAAGTGCAACACACAGAAAAACACGAGCTCTCTTTTAAAGCGTGGGCAGCCCTTACATAGCACCACACACACAGTAACTCCCCAAAAATGGTAAAAATGAAAAATAATAAATTAATTTAGCCAGACTCGGTTGTTCTGATCATTTTTTTTACCTCTCTTTCCAGTCCAGGAGGGCTCCATTTGTTCTTGGAGCTTTGAAACCGAGGCAGGGATGTCCATCATGATGTGTGTTCACAGAAATCACAGTGTATGAGGACTTCACCCTGTCATTTAGGTGGTTTTAATCCTGGGATAATTGAAATGTTCAGCTTGATCAGCTCTGCGTGGAGACAAAGTAGAGGAAAAGCTTGGGAGAGGTTTATAAAAACACTAGTCTTACTTCTAAAGTTTGTAAGACCTCTAGGTTAGAAATCTTATAAAGCAGGGCTTGTCCCATCTCCTTCCTTGGATCTTCTGGTTCATTTTGTTCCAGTTAAGAGTTAACTCCCAGTTATCTAATTTTAACTACTCCCCCACTAAAAGCACTTTCTGGTGTGTTAGGATCTATTCTGATCTTTGTAGGACACGTAATTGGAGCACTTCTAGCTACAAAACTCTCCTCGTTTTCATGGTCATCCATGCAAGGATGATATGAAGGTCAAGTTTGCTGCAGACCCACTTGTGCTGGAAGGAGATCTCGCATCTCACTCTGAAGTGAAGCTGGAGTTCTTAGATGTTTACCAGCACAGGGGAAAAATTTTGCTTTCCCAGGTCTTAGTGAGCTATTGAGCTAGAAGAAAGCAGTCACTAGTTTGTCCAGTCAACAATTTCTGTGCCTTTTCCTGAAGAAACTTTGGATCTTTGCTTTCTCGCTTAAAAAACAGCTGGTGTGAAGAGGACTGTGTATTGAACACAGATGAGGTAACGGATGAGGGGTTTAAAAGGTAGGTAAATGAGGTCCTCGGGGATGGTTTAGTAGTGGACAGGTACAGTTGGACTTGATCTCAAAGGTCTTCTCCATCCAAACAGTTCTGTGTTTCTATGTTTAAAATGCTTTACAGCCTGGTGATCTGATTTAGGGGTGGAATCCAACATCCCACAGGTCACCTGAGAAGCGCTGGGTTGTTTTCTTTAATTCAGCAGACTCAGACCTACCAGGCACTGCAGCTCAGTTTCCATGTAAAAATAATGTCAGGGTGAGGGAAAGAGCCTAATGTGAGAATCATAGACTAGTTTGGGTTGGAAGGGACCTTAAAGATAATCCAGTTCCACTCCAGCCATGGGCAGGGACACCTCCCACTGGATCAGGGGCTCCAAGCCCCATCCAACATGACCTTGAACCCCTCCAGGGATGGGGCAGCCACCACTGCTCTGGGCAACCTGGGCCAGGGCCTCCTCACCCTCATAGGGAAGAAATTCCTCCTCATGTCTGGTCTAAACAGGAAATACAAAGAGAGGGTTAGCCAGCAGTGAGAGGCACGAGACACAGTTGGAGGGTGGCACCTTCGCCTTTCTGTGGGGAGGAGTGTGCTTGAGCAGTTCACCTTTATGGTTCTGTCATTGAAGAATAATGTTCCACAGGTTCCGGTTTTGTATTGATTTTTCTCCAGGTGTTGCTGCCAATTATGAACAAATGGTGGGGAGGAATCCCGCGGTGGTTACAGACGATCGAGTGGAAGACATTGCAACATCTTGCGGCTGAGAGAGCTGGGGGTGTTTATCCTGGAGAAGAGGAGGCTGAGGGGAGACCTCATTGCTCTCTACAACTCCCTAAAAGGAGGTTGTGGAGAGGAGGGAAGTGGGCTCTTCTCCCAAGGGACAGGGGACAGGACGAGAGGGAATGGCCTCAAGCTCCACCAGGGCAGGTTCAGGCTGGACATTAGGAAAAAATTTTTCACAGAGAGGGTGATTGGTCACTGTCAGAGACTGCCCAGGGAGGGGGTTGAGTCACTTTCCCTGGAGGTGTTTAAGGGACGAGGTGCTGAGGGACATGGTTTAGTGACTGATGGGAATGATTGGACTCAATGATCCAGTGAGTCCTTCCAACCTGGTGATTCTGTGATTCTATGATTCTAAATCTGCCTCTCTCCACTTTATACCCCTTGCCCCTCATCCTGTCCCTACAATGATGACCTCAAAAGAAGCCCTCATCTCCCCCTCCCTAATTAGTGAGAGCAGTTATGGTCTGATTCTCCCGAAGGCTTCAATGCTTACGAGGGGAGTTCAACTCAGAGCACACTCGAGAGAGTGGTGGGCTGCACAGCACCTCACAGAGCTGAGTCCTGATCCCCCTCACATCACATATAGAAACACAGAATCACCAGGTTGGAAGACCCATTGGATCATTGAGTCCAACCATTCCCATTTCCCACTAAATCATGTCCCTGAGCACCTCATCAACCTATCTTTTAAACCCCTCCAAGGATGGAGACTCCACCACCTCCCTGGGCAACCTCTGCCAGCACCCAGTGACCCTTTCTGTGACAAGTATAATGAGTGGGCAGCAGCTTTCTGGGATTCTGTCTTTGCTGAACTCTTTCCCTCGCTTGCTGGAGCCTTGGTGTGGATTTCTTGGTTTAATTTTTTTGCTCAGCTTCCTTTCACAGCCTCGGTGTCGGGAAGGCGAGGCTCGTTTTCCTTCAGTTCCTTTTATGCTTGGATCAGTCAACCTTAGGGACGAGGAAGTGCGGAGAACGGCTCAGCTTTTGTAGCTCCTAATTTCACTTGGAAAACGCTCTCAAAACAAACAGATGCCAGCAGAACGAGCGTCAAGACCTGTGCAGAGTCTGCTCCGCCACAAACGAGTTCAGAGTCCGTTTTGCCTGCCTAAACGTTTCACCCAGCAGCTCATTAAAATGAATCTATTCAAGGGAGACTTCCCCCCCGCTCCTCCCCGATTAGATCATTCCTGCGATAAGAGCATTAAGGAGCATATTTTCCCATAAATAAAATGAAGGAGCCTCGAGGGCAGGGAAGGTTGTTTAGCCTGCAAGAAGTTATTTGCCATGCTTGTCCTTTAGAGAGCTGGGAACCAGTTTGCCCCTTCAGTGCAGCCGAGAACAAGCTCGAGTGCAGCCTCCGACCGGCAGAATCAGCAAGGTGGGATTTCTGCCAGCTGTGTGTTTGTGCTGCTTTATTTTGGGTATAATCCATGTGGATTCAGTGCTTGGCAAAGTCCCTGGCTGGAGCGCAGCCGGAGCCGTGCCAGCAGGCAGGGCAGGAATCAGAGAATCACCAGGTTGGAAAAGACCCACCAGGTCATCGGGTCCAACCATTCCCATCCCAGTCCCCTTTGCCAAGGGGTTTATTTGAGCTGCATGCAGCCTTGTGCTTTTGCCCGTGAGCTGATTCCATTTGAACCAATATTTACTCAACGGGTTTTGTGTACCAAGATAGAGTCAGCAATCCCTCTGAGTGAGAGTGGAGCTGGATCCAGCCAGCAGGCCAGCTTCACTGTTCAGAGTGTTTACATTGTTTTCTAAAATACTCTTTCATTTCAGGCTGCTTGACAGCTCTGCTCAACCTCTCCCCCTGCAGCCGGTAGAGCAGTGCAAGCTCCCCCTGCACCCTCTCCAAAAAGCCTGCTGGTTGTGCCTCCTCAACCAGGAGAACCTCTTCAAGCAGCAGGTGGGGAGAAGACCACGACCAGTGCAGGGCTTGGTGTCTCCCCACCACTTGCTTTGAAATCAATGGTTGATCGTGGTTGGACTTGATGATCCAATGGGTCTCTTCCAACCTGGTTGTTCTATGATTCTATGATTCTATATGAATCCAACAGCAATCAGTGCAATAGCGGTTTTTATAAGCAAACTCCTATCAAATATGCCACCAAGCTGATGGCACAATGAGTGGAAACTTTAGAATCATAGATTGGCTTTGGTTGGAAAAGACCTTGAAGATCATCGAGTCCAACCATGGACCCAACCTTGTTAAGTCCACCACTAGATCATATCCCTGTTTGTCTTTCAAACCCCTCTAGGAATGGGGACTCAACCTCATAGAATCATAGAATCATAGATTCATAGAATCACCAGGTTGGGAGAGACCCACCAGATCATTGAGTCCAACCATTCCTATCAAACACTAAACCATGTCCCTCAGGACCTCCTCCCTGGGCAGCCTCTGTCAGTGCTAGACTACCCTCTCTGTACGATGAAGCTCTATATTTCTAGAATTTTCCAGTTTTTCCAAAAGGTTTTTATTTATGAAGCCATTCTGGGTACAAATTAACTCCCCCTGCCTCCTGTTTGTTATTAACTCTAGAAGAAGGTGAGGTTTGAAGGGTTCATTGCTTACCCTGCTGGAAAGATGTGTCTTGGTGCAAAGTGCTGCAGTGTTTTCATAGAATCATAGAATCACCAGGTTGGAAGAGACCCATCGGATCATCGAGTCCAACAACGCTTTTAGGGGAGCTGTTTATCCCCATGTCTCCTGCTGCGTGTGAGCCCAGCAGCCTCTCACATACCCCAACTTGACCCACAGGACTATCTGCTGCAGAGCCAGGGCAGCCTAATCCTCGGGGACTGCAAAACCACCCATCCGCACAGAGCTGAGCGTGTGCTCGTAACTCTTAATGAGAGCAGCAGATTTCCTCGGGTGCTGGAAGATAAAGAGGTGGTTTAAGGAAGGCAAGGAACCTTGAAATTACTGTCTGGGTTGGACCAATGACCTAGTTAGCTTGATTGCTTTCTTACAGTGACTTTTACCAAGTACTTTAGATGACAGTCTGAAAAACTAGTGCTTCAGAGGCCAGGCTGAGAGAGCTGGGGTGGTTCAGCCTGGCGAAGGCTCCAGGGAGACCTTAGAGCAACTTCCAGTGCTGGAAGGGGCTCAAGGAAAGCTGGGGAGGGACTCTTGATCAGGGAGTGCAGAGACAACATGAGGGGAATGGTTTGGAGCTGAAAAAGGGGAGATTGCGATGAGGTCTTAGGAAGAAATGTTTTGCTGTGAGGGTCGGGGGCCCAGGTTGCCCAGAGCAGTGGTGGCTGCCCCATCCCTGGAGGGGTTCAAGGTCATGTTGGATGGGGTTTGGAGCCCCTGATCCAGTGGGAGGTGTCCCATGGGGCCATGGAACTGGATGGGCTTTGAGGTCCCTTCCAACCCAAATCACTCCATGATTTAGATGCGAGTGCAATGAAAGGGAGCAGCTGTGATTACAGAGCATAAACTGTGCAGGAGTTAAGAATTAGCTCTGAAATTTGTTTTGGGGGTATTTTAGCTACTGAAGTTATACCTTCTGTTCCCATGGAACAGAATTTGATCTCTCTGTCCCATCTTGAGCCAGAGAGTTTCCATTTTGAATCATCTGCAGCAAGTCCGGAGAAGAGCAATGAAGCTGGTGAAGGGGCTGGAGAAGAAGAGGAGCATCTGAGAGAGCTGGGGGTGTTTATCCTGGAGAAGAGGAGGCTGAGGGGAGACCTCATTGCTCTCTCCAACTCCCTGAAAGGAGGTTGTGGAGCGGAGGGAGCTGGGCTCTTCTCCCAAGGGACAGGGGACAGGACGAGAGGGAATGGCCTCAAGCTCCACCAGGGGAGGTTCAGGCTGGACGTTAGGAAAACATTTTTCATGGAAAGGTTCACTGGGCACTGTCAGAGGCTGCCCAGGGAGGGTGTTGATTCACTTTCCCTGGAGCAGGTTGAGGGGTGGGTGGACGAGGTGCTGAGGGACATGGTTTAGTGATTGATGGGAATGGTTGGACTTGATGATCCGACAGGTCTTTTCTGACCTCATGATTCTATGATTCTATCTAGCGGGTATCCTTGGAGATCATGATGCCGACTACCGTGGTGCTCTGCCTTTCTGGTGTTTCCCCAGCCTTTTGTCCTCCAGCACGTGAATTTCTTGGCTCGTGCTTCCTTACCGCCCGTGACATTTCCATGTTTGTTTGGCTTTGCCCACAGAGACACCCTTGATCTCTGGCAGCCGTCAGGCAGCAGTGGGAGCCAAAGATCATCCACCATCCAATTGTGCAGTCTCAGCCCATCTTCAGACTCATTGAGCTCATTAGGGAGGAAAATGTAATCAGCTGTCCTTCAAGGAACGGGATGTGACAGGAAGCAATGCGAGTCAGCAGGTCAGTCCTTAACAGCTGTCAGAACGATGTGCACGGTACAGCGGCTCTGTAGTCCTGCTAAATTAAGTCACGGGCTTAATGGGCTGGAGGATGCACATTAGAACTGATCCCTGCAGAGAGCTGAGTGTGTCACGGCAGCAGATCCTACACCATCCCTACCACTGCTTGGTGATTAGACAGGGCAAAGAGGGGCTGTGCTTTACATGTTGAAGCTTCCAAGGCTACCTCGCTGTCACGGTAGCCCTCCAGCTCCCTCGGGAGGCTGGAACTCACTGTGGGTTGGGAAACTGAGGCAAGGAGAAAGGACCAGCCTGTGACTGTAAGATGAGATGGGAGCTGGAGATCTCACAGCCTCTGCTCCCTTCAGGCTGTCTCCTCTGACCGCGAATCCTGTGAGACTCTGGAGTTTACGTCACTTTTAAAAGGCAGTTACTCGAAAAATCCATTTATCCTGGAGAAGAGGAGGCTGAGGGGAGACCTCATTGCTCTCTCCAGCTACCTGAAAGGAGGTTGTGGAGAGGAGGGAGCTGGGCTCTTCTCCCAAGGGACAGGACGAGAGGGAATGGCCTCAAGCTCCGCCAGGGGAGGGTCAGGCTGAACATTAGGAAGAAATATTTCACTGAAAGATCACTGGGTACTGGAACAGGCTGCCTAAGGAGGTGGTTGAGTCCCCTTCCCTGGAGGGGTTTAAGGGACTGGTGGACGAGGTGCTGAGGGACATGGGTTAGTGATTGATGGGAATGGTTGGACTCGATCCGGTGGTTCTTTTTCAACCTGGTGATTCTATAATTCTATGGAATAAGCAAAATGTTCTCTTGAACCTAAATTATCTGTCCTTATACTGTCTCCACTCCCATTGATAATCCTCTTTATTGCCTTTAAAAGTACGTGCGTGGGGTTCTTCTTTGGCAGTGATAGTCACGTGTCTTTCTCTTTTCTTTTCCATTGGCCTTTCAACTTTTTCCTGATGTCTTGCAATCTGGTATTGTTAAGTTTATGTGTTGTGGTTTTAAGATTTTTAGATGGATTCAGAAATGCTCTTGCTTCTGGTAACTAGATGCTTTTTCCCCATGAACTGTTACAGAGGTGGCTGAAAGATATCAATTTATACAGAACCATATGCAAAGTATTGGGGGGCGTCCCCCTTAAATTCATGACTGCTCCTCTTCTTTCTGTTACCAGGGGTAAGGAGACGTTTTTTTCTCCAGTCTCTCATTTTATTCATGCAGGACACATTCAGACTTTCTTCAGCCAAAGGACTGTTCCAAAGAGACCTTTTTTCCATGACCTCCAGGTACAACAGCTGTGACACATTTGTTTGGAGGAAACTGTAAGATTAGCAGAACCAAGCTGTTCCTAATTTCCCTTGAAAAATAAGCTATTGTTGTAGCTCTCCAGGATCCGTGCTCGTCCGAGCGCTTTGAAGAGTTACCAATCTCCAGGCACACACAATCCAAGGGGAGTCAGCTCATCATCTGTCTTCTCTGATCCACTTTTCATCCGGGAAGATTTCATGAGCTCTTGACACAGCTTTATGGGGACACTGAGCACTGGGACTTCCCTGTGCTGCAGGAGGTAGTGTCCCAGTTTCAGAGACCTACGTGTGGGATGTCTTTACTGCTGGAGGCATAGGGTTAGGAGAGACCTTTTGAGTCAAATCCAGGCTTGCAGTCCATGCCTGATCCTAAGATCTTATTCATAAAGGTACAGTGCTCCACCCTCACAGCCTCTAGTGTGTCCCCTACAAGGTCATTGTGCTAGGGGAGGTTTAGCTTGGATATTCAGAGGAATTTCTTTACTGAAAGGGTTGTCAAGCACTGACAGAAGCTGCCCAGGGAGGTGGTTGTGTTGCCATCCCTGGATGGGTTTAAAGATGGGTGGATGTTGTACTTGGGGACATCATCTGGTGGTGGACTTAGCAGAGCTGGATTGATAGTTGGACTTGATGATCTTGAATTCTTTTCCAACTGAAACCATTCTGTGATTCTATTCCGAAAGCTGAGTGCTCCATGAGTTACAAAGCTCCTTTTATTCCCACTTATATTTATTTGTAGCCAACTTTTTTCCCAGTTGGCTTCATGCCAACATTGTCCTTATGCTTAAATAGATGTCTCAACTCTCTCTTGGGTACTTTTATGTGTAGCAATCCTACCCCTTCTGGCCTTCGTTTTGTTAGGCTAAGCAAACTGAGATCATCTTCTGTAAAAGCTTCCTTTCTCCTTGGCGTGACTCTTGTCAAGGAATTATCTCAGCCGTCCAAAGTCTTTCCCACACATGCTTTATATGTAAAGCATCCTACTCCGTGACTACCTAAGGACCATCACCTCCTAGATAAACCCCAAGTAGGTACAAATGCATTTGCTGGATGTTGGAAGTGGAGTTTAAAAAGCATATACATCCAAGGAGAGCAAGGAAGGAAAAGCTTGGTGCATCTCCATGGAGGGTACAGGTTCATAGAATCATAGAATCACTGGGCTGGAAGGGACCCACCAGATCATCGAGTCCAACCATTCCCATCAATCACTAAACCATGTCCCTCAGCACCTCGTCCACTCGTCCCTTAAACACCTCCAGGGAAGGTGAATCAACCCCCTCCCTGGGCAACCTCTGACAGTGACCAATCACCCTTTCCGGGAAATATTTTTTCCTTATGTCCATCCTGACCCTTCCCTGGTGGAGCTTGAGGCCATTCCCTCTTGTCCTGTCCCCTGTCCTGTCCCCAGCTTCCTCCTCTCCACAACCTCCTTTGAGGTAGTTATAGAGAGCAATGAGGTCTCCCCTCAGCCTCCTCTTCTCCAGGATAAACACCCCCAGCTCTTTCAGGTGCTCTTCTTTTTCTCCAGCCCCTTCCCCAGCTTCGTTGTTCTTCTCTGGACTCTCTCCAGAGCCTCAACATCCTTCTTGTGGTGAGGGGCCCACAACTGACCCCAGGATTCGAGGAGCAGTCTCACCCGTGCCAGGTACAGAGGGAGAAGAACCTCCCTGGTCCTGCTGGTCACAGTGTGTGTGATCCAAACCAAGATGCCATTGGCCTTCTTGGCCACCTGGGACACTGCTACCTCATGGTCAGTTGCTGTCAACCAACCCCCCCAGGTCCTCCTCCTCCAGGCAGTTTTCAGCCAGACTTCTCCTAGTCTGTAGCTGCATAGGGTTGTTGTGCCCCAAGTGTAGGATCCGACATTTGGCCTTGTTAAACCTCATCCCAGTGGTCTCAGCCCAGTGGTCCAGCCTGTTCAGATCCCTTTGGAACCTCCCAACCCTCCAGCAGATCCACACTTCCACCCAGCTTAGTGTCATCGGCAAACTTGCTCAAGGAGCCCTTTGATAGGGCTTATACTATTGTGCTTCACAGAAACTCTGTTGGAGCCTCAGCACTGGATCCTGTGATTCATTTGGGTCTTTGCTTTGATGTTTTGCTGCAAGCCTGGTGGTCTGGCACAGGGATACAAACCAGCATTGGTCTGAACGACAGGCTCAGTACTGTCTAGGTGGAAGGAGTTTGGCAAAACCTTACTCTGCACCACAAAAATGTTACTTGCGGATCTCCCACCAGTCTGGGCCTGAGTCTGCTGAGCTCCTGTGTGCTGATCGGTGATAAGGAACTAAGAAATTTGCATGTGCGAAAACTGGTTGCTTTTCATCACTCTCTGCGCTCAGAGCTAGAGGGTTTCTGGACCTGGTTCCCACAAGACTGGTGGTACTGCCCCTTCAGCCCATCCTCACAGGGGAGATGGTGGGTTTAGGAGGCACAACTCGGGGAAGAGGTGCCAAAAGGGGCTCAGAAACGATGCTGTGACTTGACATGCAAGAGCAGCAAAACCACCAGCTGCAAACTTGCCCCCTGCTGTCCTGCAGGTCCCAGGGATGAACAATTAAAAGCCCTTTTAGTTGCAAAAGCCTGGAGCCTTTTGAGGGGCAGATCTGTGCTATAAAAACCAGTTGTGCCTTTTATAGCTGTGTTGACATTAAGCAGGAGGCATCTGAAGGCTCAAACTCTGTCCTCCTGACGGAGCTGCGGGCGATGCTCAGCGCTGGGGAAATCTGTGTCAGTGATTGCAGTATGAAAGGAATAGAGATGGGAAGGGAATCAAGGGTAAAAAAGAAGAAAGGTCATGGTGAGGCTTGGGGATCACCCTGCTGTGCACTCAGGGTCTGCTCCCCAGTCTAATGTCCACAACTCCAGCTGTGTTCCTCCTGCTTTGGGCTGTGCTGTTGGGGAGGGGATGCTGAGGGTGCCCACATCCCTCTGCTTCCCTCTAAAACCTCTCAGCACAATTGTGGTCCCAGCATCCAGCCTCGGCACGAGCACATGCTCTCCTTGCCAGGAGCAGTCCTGCTGGTGTTTACAGGAAGGATGGAGAAAGGTCTCCCATGTCTGTAGGGTGGCTGGAGACCCTCTGTGAGCAGAAAAGCTGGAGAAGTCAGACCAGCTTCAGTACAGAATCATAGAATCACCAGGTTGGAAGAGACCCACTGGATCGTCAAGTCCAACCGTTCCTATCAAACACTAAACCATGTTTAAGGTTTAAGGCACAGGCGGACAAGGTGCTGAGGGACATGGTTTAGTGTTTGATAGGAATTGCTGGACTCGATGATCCAGTGGGTCTCTTCCAACCAGGTTGTTCTATGACTCTATGATTCTATGTCCCTCAGCACCTCGTCCACCCATCCCTTAAACCCCTCCAGGGAAGGTGAATCAACCCCCTCCCTGGGCAGCCTCTGACACTGCCCAATCACCCTTTCTGTGAAAAATTTCCTCCTAATGTCCAACCTAAACCTCCCCTTGAGGCCATTCCTTCTTGTCCTGTCCCTTGTCACTTGGGAGAAGAGGCTGAAGCCAGCACTGCTACCAAGTGTCGTGGCCTCCTTCCTCGAAGGAGCCTTGGTGGCACCTCTAAACCCACGTGTTGGTTTTCTCTGTGCTGCCCTATCCCCTCTCCTCTCTCCAAACCAGCCCCAGTGCCTGGGCACGGCTGAGGCTGAGTAAGGGTGACTCAGAGCCGGGTTACCCATCCTCTGCCCGCGCAGGGAGAGGAGCTGGAGCGGGTCCCACCTCGTCCCCCACTCCTCCTCTCCATCACCCTGCACCTCAGCTCCTCACCCCCCGCGGCTGGAGCAAGACTGAACTGGTCCCTGCATGCAGATTGCCTTTGTCTGGTGGGGATGAACATAAACTGCTGGAGGGAAGCATTTTCACGATGAAAACCATGCGGGGCTCAATTGTTCCCTGTATCCGTGGAAAATTACTCCTGTTCTCTCTCCCCTTTGCTCGAGCGACTCCGAAACGTGCTGGTAGGGAAGGAGGAGGGAGGTGGGGGTGTGTGTGTGTGTGAGGCTGTGGGGTCAGAGCTGCTGCTTTTTTTTTTCATTCCCCCTGCCTCTAAATGATTTATTCTGAAAGCCTCTCGCCTTTGTGTCATTGGGAAAAAACACACAGCAATCAGAAAGTGTTTAGGGGCCAGCCCTTTAAATGTCACTGGGAAAAGAATAGAAAGAAATGAATCCCCGACATCCCAATGATGTGGCCCCATCCCCCTTCCCTCCCTCCCCTTCCCATCTGGCACAAACAAAAGCAGATGGGAGAGGTGGCAGAGGGTGCGGGTCCTATTGCTGGGCCTCAGCACCCACTGGGCGTGAGCTGCCTGCAGCGAGGAGCAGGGCTACGGCAGGGACATGGGGGGATATGCTTGGGCATGGGGGGATGTGGTGGCTCAAGAACTTGGGCTGCTGTCCCATGAGCCTACCCTGGGAGCTCTGTGTGTCTGTCCGTCCGTCCGTCCGTCCGTCCGTCCATCCATCCATCCATCCATCCATCCTTCCAGCCATCTATCCATCCATCCATCCATCTATCCTTCCAGCCATCCCTGCCTCCCTTCCCTCTCTCACCTTTTGGAGCTGCCTGGAACCTGGACTGTGCCCTTCCCCATCCATCCATCCATCCATCCATCCGTCCGTCCGTCCGTCCCTCCCTCCCTCCCTCCCTCCCTTCCCTCTCTCACCTTTTGGAGCTACCTGGAACCTGGACTGTACCCTTCCCCATCCACCCATCCATCCCTCCCTCCCTACCTCCCTACCTCTCTCTCTCCTTCTCTCCATCCCTCCCTATCATGTCTTTCCTCCAGGCACTCTCCTCCTGCCTTTTCTCCATGGATTTGCTTTGCCACAGTGCTTGGTTTTTTTTTCTTTTTTTCACCCCACCTTTGCCTTTTTTCACCCACCTTTCTGACTCGTTTGCTCACCCACATCCTTGATTCTTTTCCTTCTCCCTTTTACATTTCCCCCTCCCTCCACTCCCAGTGCTGCCCAATTTTCCTCTTCATCTCCAGCTCTCGCTCTCATTGTGTTTTCTTTGTGGTCCTTACAACAATGTTGTTAAGTATAAGAAAAGGAAAATTCCAGCTGTACGTGGCTGCAAGACTTTCGTTAGCAGTCGGGGTGACTGGGCTGGTTTTTTCATTCCCTCTGCAAACCATCCCTTCCCTCGCTGCTCCACGTTCACCCTGCGGCTGTTGGTTGACAGGGACTGAGCATGAGCCAGCAGTGGCCCAGGTGGCCAAGAAGGCCAATGGCATCTTGGCTTGCATCAGAAATGGTGTGACCAGCAGGGCCAGGGAGGTTCTTCTCCCTCTGGACTCAGCACTGGTGAGACCACTCCTCGAATCCTGGGGTCAGTTCTGGGCCCCTCAGCACAAGAAGGATGTTGAGGCTCTGGAGTGAGTCCAGAGAAGAGCAACGAAGCTGGGGAAGGGGCTGGAGAAGAGGAGCAGCTGAGAGAGCTGGGGGTGTTTATCCTGGAGAAGAGGAGGCTGAGGGGAGACCTCATTGCTCTCTGCAAGTCCCTGAAAGGAGGTTGTGGAGAGGAGGGAGCTGGGCTCTTCTCCCAGGGGACAGGGGACAGGACAAGAGGGAATGACCTCAAGTTCCTCCAGGGGAGGTTCAGGCTGGAAATCAGGAAAAATATTTCATGAAAGGGTGATTGGTCACTGTCAGAGGCTGCCCAGGGAGGAGGTTGAGTCACCTTCCCTGGAGGGTTTTAAGGGACAGGTGGCCAAGGTGCTGAGGGACATGGTTTAGTGATTGATGGGAATGGTTGGACTCGATGATCCAGTGGGTCTTTTCCAACCTGGTGGTGGTGATTCTATGATTCTGTGCTGCTTCCCCAGCCGCTCCCAAGTGCTGTGGGAGCAGCACTTCAGTTCTTGACACTATGAGGATGGAGGCGAGAAGGCTCAGGGCTCTTTCCCAGCAGCTGGCTCTGAGCTGAGCCTAGATTTGTCCCCAGAGAACCAGGGAAGCTGGGAGCAGATGTTGTGGGTCAGCTGAGTGACCACTGCTGGAACCAGTCCCAAGCGCTGAGTGCCCAAAGGAGGAAGGTGGCAGCATGGATGACGTCTTGTCAAAGGGATTAAGCTCAATAAATGGAAATTATATTCTGGGTGTTGAGAGGGATTTCTGGCCGTGAGATGTGGCAAGCAGTGGGTTGTGTCTCAAGGCCCAGCAGGTCCAGGGAGGGGATTCTCCCTCTGTACTCAGCACTGGTGAGGCCGCTCCTTGAATCCTGTGTCCAGTTGTGGGCCCCTCAGCACAAGAAGGATGTTGAGGCTCTGGAGCAAATCCAGAGAAGATCGAGGAGGCTGGTGAAGGGGCTGGAGAACAGAACCTATGAGGAGCGGCTGAGAGAGCTGGGGTTGTTTAGCCTAGAGAAGAGGAGGCTGAGAGGAGACCTCATTACTATCTACAACTACCTGAAGGGAGGTTGTAGAGAGGAGGGAGCTGGACTCTTCTCCCAAGTGACAGGGACAGGACAAGAGGGAATGGCCTCAAGCTCCACCAGGGGAGATTTAGGCTGGAGATTAGGAGGAAGTTTTTCACAGAAAGGGTCATTGGGCATTGGAATAGGCTGCCCAGGGAGGTGGCTGATTCCCCTTCCCTGGAGGTGTTTAAGACACGGGTGGATGAGGTTCTGAGGGACTTGGTTTAGTGTTTGATAGGAATGGTTGGACCAGAAGATCCAATGGGTCCCTTCCAACCTGTTTGTTCTATGATTCTATGATTCTATGATTCTATGAAGGTGAGGAACACAAAAACCTGTTGTTTGGATGCTGGAAGCTGAATGGAACAAAATTCTGGGAAACGCTGTTGGGGGTGGTAGTTTTAGGGCTAAACCTTGCAACAAAAATGCAAAATACTCTCTTAAACTCATCTAGGATCTTCTACAACCCACCTTGGTGAACTTATTTACCTTTCTGTCATGTGGAGAGCATGGCAAATATTCCTTGTGTTTGCAGAAAGGGAAGCTGCAGCTCTGCAGGGCGGTGGGATCATCCCATGTGAGCTGGTGCTTATCTTCAGATGTTCTCCTTGCAGAGAGTTTGCTGGCTCCTGCAATGCTTTTTGCACCCACCGGTCTTGGGCTGGGCTTTATTTTTGCTTTTTTTTTTTTTCCTTTTTGGTTTGTTTTCTTTTGCTTTGAAATCCCTCTTGCGCACCTAGTGCCTTTCTGAAACCTGCTGAGAGCCTGTATCCCAAGGGGAGGATGGAACAGGAGGCAGGCTGGTTCTCATCCCAGCTACTTCGCGGTCTGGGTGGGATGTCTCAGAGATGTGACATGAAACATCTGATTGCTGCTGCAGTTCCTTTCGCTGGAAAGGTAACCAGATGCAGGTTTGGTGCAAAATCCTGCTTCCTACAGGGCTTGAGGGAAGGGAAGGAGCTGGAGGCGTCTCCTTGTACAATCTGGGAGCAGCTCCTGTTATTTCATAGAATCATAGAATCATAGAACAACAAGGTCGGAAGGGACCCATCGGATCTTCTAGTCCAACCATTCCTATCAAACACTAAACCAAGTCCCTCAAGACCTCATCCACCTGTGCCTTAAACACCTCCAGGGAAGGTGACTCAACCACCTCCCTGGGCAGCCTCTTCCAATGCCCAATGACCCTTTCTGTGAAAAACTTCCCACTATTTGTTCCCTTTTCCCCCCAAGATCTTGTGCTGTCTCAGCTTTCTCTGCCCTGCCCAGCCTCAGAAAGGACAGAAGGGAGTGGTATTTAAAGCGTTTGTGAAACTGGAGCTGAACTCGAGTAGCTTTTCAATGACCTCCTCTCCCTTCTTGGGTTTGAATTCTTCGCCTTCCTCTTTTCCACGTAAGCGCAGAGCTGCTCTATTTAGGGACTGCTGAGCACCCACCCCATCCGAGGCGTCTCTAGCAACAGGTTCCTGTGGTTCTGTGGGATTGTTCAGGGTCCCACTTCACTGATTTGCTGACGGTTGCTAAAAAGGCATCGGCAAGATGGTGTGGGGAGGCAGGGCTGGAGCCGAACTCCTCTTAGGTGTGGTTCCCAAGCTGGTCTCTTTTGCAAGAAGTTGCTCGCTGCAGCCTCCCCACTGCCTTCCCCACAAACCCAGCGGCCTCTCCCTTCCCAGTACTGGAAATTATTTCACTCCAAACTTCAAGACTCATGCAACTGAGGTCATGGGACCAGTTAGTTACACGAAGGGAAGCAATCCCGCAGCATTTTTTCCATATGAATAATACCGAGAATCCCTTTTTGGGCACACGTTGCATCCCCCTGTAGCCGTGGTTTCACCAAGAGGCGTGAGCAGGGCAAGAAAGCCAGAGCCCCGTGGAAACTGGAGAAACGTTCCCCAGCAGCGGGTGGGGTGCAGGGGGATGGGGCTGGTGTAAATCCAAAGTAATTCTATCGGTTTCGCTGGAGTTAGACCAGAAGTTCTGCCCGTGTCGCTGACATGGTAGCCTGGAGGGTTTCATATCTAGGGTTAGAAGCCTGAAGGACACGTGTAATTTAAGCCAATGGGGGATTTCGTGGCTGTGGAAGACCTGTGACCTTCATGCCAGGAGGCAGAAACCGGGGCAGCGGCAGCAAAAAGAGCAGCTGTAGCAGAGCATAGGTCGGATCCTCCCGTCCTGCGCTGCCCAGGGGTTTATTCGCTGTTTTCTTGCTCCACCTCTACCTTCGTCTCGTTTAGGTTGTAAATCACCCACCCTTTGTGCAGCCGTTGCATCCCGAGTTGGCATCAGTTCCACGACTTTACTGCTTCTGCCATTTTCTAGCCTGTTTACGTCCTGTAAATTAAGTCAGTGATGAGCTTGGCACGGGATCTGGAAGGTTTTCACAGCAGGGTCGGTTTCTCCCCTTTAATTAAACATTACAGGTTCCTCGTGAATCATACTTCGCGCTGTTAAACTTTTATGAAAAGCCTTAATGGAGCAATTTATGGGAAATCTGTTTTGATGTGCGGATCTGGGCCTCGCTTCTAACCTTGGCCCCAACTGCAAAGCTCCTGTAAATCGTTCGACTTTGCTGGATTTGCAGCTACCTTGCGACTGCGAAGGAGCAAGCACAGCCCCACAGCTGGCCAGACAGCTTATAAATTCATGCTCTCAAGTCTAAACTTGGGCTCTTGAGTCTAAACTTGGGCTCTCGAGATAAAACTTGGGCTCTTGAGTCTAAATTTGGAGTCTCAAGATAAAACTTGGGCTCTCAAGTTAAACCTTGGGCTCTTGAGATAAAACATGAGCTCTTAAGTCTTAAATTGGGCTCTTGAGTCTAAACTTGGGCTCTCGAGTCTAAACTTGGGCTCTCGAGATAAAACATGGGCTCTTGAGTCTAAACTTGGGCTCTTGAATCTAAATTTGGGCTCTCAAGATAAACCTTGGGCTCTTGAGATAAAACATGGGCTCTTAAGTCTTAACTTGGGCTCTTGAGTCTAAACTTGGGCTCTTGAGTTAAAACATGGGCTCTTAAGTCTAAACTTGGGCTCTTAAATCTTAACTTGGGCTCTTGAGCCTAAACTTGGGCTCTCGAGATAAAACATGGGCTCTTAAGTCTAAACTTGGGCTCTTGAGCCTGAACTCGAGTTCTTGAGTCTGATCTTGAGCTCTTGAGTCTGAACTCAAGCTCTTGAGTCTGAACTTGAGCTCTTGAATCTGAACTCAAGTTCTTGAGTCTGAACTCGAGTTCTCGAATCAAAACTCTTGCTCTCAAGTCAAAACTCTTGCTCTCAAGTCCAATTGCATGGACCCATCTTCCAGGTGGGTTTTTAAACCCTTTTCCAAAGCATGTCTCCACTTGGCTCCTACCACATCCCAAGGCAATGGGATCCCAACCTCCCTTCCATGTCTGCTCAGAGTCCTTTGCTGGGTTTCAGCCTTGCTAATCACATCCGGGACACTGGTTTTCAGGTCTTGTGAACTGGAGAGTCACGACTTCCTCTCTGGAGTTCTCGCTGGTTTTTGTTTCCCTTCCAAGCTGATTTTTTTTTCTCTCATTCTCGTGCAGAAGCTCTGTTGTATGCACCATCTACTCCAGCCCCCATCCCAGCCCCGTTCCCCACTTATCTGTGTCTTTTCCGAGTTGACCAGAGCCTCTGGCAGTGGTTGAGCCGTGGGCACAGAGGGGATTTCTGCAAACACAGGACGGGCTTTTCTAGCATCATCTCCATACCACTCGCAGCTGCTCTCTCGGAGCTGACATTTGCACAGTTACATCCACTGTGACTCCAAAATCTCCGAGCTGCACTAGCTCATTTACAGCTCATTATTGCAGATGGATTATTGCTCTTTAAAGCACCACAGCAGTGGTGATGATGCTATCTTATGGTTGGACTCGATGATCCGATGGGTCTCTTCCAACCTGGTTGTTCTATGATTCTATGTTTCTATGATCTTACACCCCACCCCTTTTTCTAATAGCTGTAGAAAGCACTAATTGGCAACAGATAAACTAGAAGGAGGGATGAATGTCTCCAGGAGGGATAAATTGTCCCCAGTATGGATGTTTTTCCTGTTTGAGTTTAAGAAGGAATCATAGAATCATAGAACAGCCAAGTTGGAAGAGACCCATCGGGTCATCGAGTCCAACCATTCCTATCAAACACTAAACCATGTCCCTCAGCACCTCATCTACCTGTGCCTTAAACACCTCCAGGGAAGGTGACTCAACCACCTCCCTGGGCAGCCTATTCCAATGCCCAATGACCCTTTCTGTGAAAAACTTCCTCCTAATCTCCAGCCTAAATCTCCCCTGGTGGAACTTGAGGCTGTTCCCTCTTGTCCTGTCCCCTGTCACTTGGGAGGTGCAGGTCCATGCAGATGGTCAGGGGCAGTGCTCATGCCAGAAGCAAGGTTGTCTCCGCTCACCAATGGCCATGAGGAGGGATGGGTGGGGATGTGAGACAAAGGACAGAAATGGGTAGGAAAGCTCCTCCGGTTCTTCTAGGCACCGCAGGAGTCGTCTCATGATGGGTTGAGCAACACTAAATTCAAGCTGCTGTCCTTGCGCCTCGTCCCACACACCAGCAGGATGCTCTGGTCCAGGGACAAGTCCAGTTGTGTATCACTGGGGCAAGGTGGTTTCAGAGAGCTCACTGCCCTTGTTGCACCCACAATGCAACAGGCTACGCTCTCAGAGAGGTGTCCAAAAGTTGTTTTTAAAAAAAAAAAAAACAAAACAACCCTAAAACTCTTTACGCTGTTTGCTTATGTAAAACATCTACTCAGCAGAGACAATTGCATGTCCAGTCCTGACAGGATGTCAGTTCTTTTCCACCCCAAGTTTTTTGCCCGTCATTCCCACTCTTCTGCCTACTTAGCCCTATTTATAGAGCGCCTTTCATCGGAGTCTTTAGGCTTTTAACATTTATTCTTGGAAAATTATTCACTCCTTGGACCTGCCGTGGAGCGATTACTCACCAACGTTCCTCCTCAGCCTGACTTTAAAAGAAATTCCCATGAGGCAACCCAGAGCTTTGAATCTCCCTGCGGCCAAACCTTGTGCCACAACCTGTCTCGGCTTGTCCCGTGGTTCTCAGCCTGGCTCTGTTGTTCATTCACCTGCAGAGATGCTTTACTGCTTTTGATGCTTCTCCCATGAGATCATTCACCACCAAATATGGGAGCAAAACACTGGGAACGGGATTCTGGCACTGGCTGATTGCTTTCTACAAGCTGCTTCTTCCTCCTTCTCTTGCTCATCACCTGCTGGGCCACCGCAGCTCTGAACCTGCTTCATAGAATAATAGAATCTCCAGGTGGGAAAATCATCGAGTCCAACCATAATTCGTGTGGGACAGCAGAGCCCAGTGGTGCCCGTGGAGCAGTTTGGGGATGGATGGTCCCCTAGTTGGGGACAACTTCCATGGGCACGAAAGAGAGGAGTTGCCTATCCTCCACCCAGCATTTCTACAGCACCCACTTTGCATCATACAAGGTCAGAAATAGAATCACAGAACCAGAGAATCTCCAGGTTGGAAAAGACCCACCAGATCATTGAGTCCAACCATTCCCACCAATCACTAACCCATGTCCCTCAGCACCTCGTCCACCAGTCCCTTAAATACCTCCAGGGAAATAATCAGTGTTAATTAATTTGAGGTGCATGTGGCTACCTGGCTTTCAGGTAATGTGTGAGATCCTTCCAATACTGCACAAGGCACATGGGGATGGAGATGGTTATTCCATCCCATATCTCTGGAGGGACAGAGAAAATATCTCTGGATGCCTAAAATAGGGATGATAAGGATGTGGAGCAGTTGGAGTGAGTCCATGGAGATGATCTGAGGGCTGCAGCACCTCCTGTATGAGGACAGGCTGAGAGAGTTGGGGTTGTTTGGTCTGGAGAAGAGAAAGTTGTGGGGAGACCATAGAGCAGCTTCCAGTGCTGAAAGGGGCTCCAGGAAAGCTGGGGAGAAGCTCTGGATCAAGGAGTGCCAGGGACAGGACAAAGGTGGGAACAGTTTTCAGCTGAAAGAGAGGAGATTGAGATGAGATCTTAGGGAGAAATGTTTTGCTGTGAGGGTGGGGATGTCCTGGCCCAGGTTGTCCAGAGCAGTGGTGGCTGCCCCATCCCTGGAGGGGTTCAAGGCCAAATTGGATGGGGCTTGGAGCCCCTGATCCAGTGGAAAGCAGAGCGGGTGCACATGGGACAAGGAGAAGGGAGTAGAGCTGGTGGTATTATGGGTAATTGTGTTCAGATATTTGTCTTGGAACTGTGTCACAAGTGAGCATCCCTTGAATAGGCTTCACCCGTGCCCTTGAGACACCACTCGAGGGCAGCCACGCTTCAAACTCAAAAGCCAGTAAAGGACAAGGTGAGACAGGACAGGACCAGAGGGAATGACCTCAAGCTCCATCAGGAGGAGTTCAGGCTGAACATTAGGAAAAAAAAATTCATGGAAAGGGTAATTGGGCACTGTCAGAGGCTACCCAGGGAGGGGGTTGAGTCACCTTCCCTGGAGGGGTTTAAGGGATGGGTGGACAAGGTGCTGAGGGACATAGGTTAGTGACTGATGGGAATGGTTGGACTCAATGATCCAATGGATCTTTTCCAACCTGGTGATTCCATGACAAGGCAGTTGCTGCCCAGGGCTCAGCCAAAATTCCACTTCCAGCTGCTCTGCTTGGGTTTTCTTCCCAGGATGGAAGCTGCACGTGGATCCAGGCCTTCATTTGGGATGCACAACCAAGGTCCCAGCACCTCAGAATCCCTAGACAAGAGTTGCGAGGGGATGGAGCCTGTTTGGTGGGGATGCTGAGCAACTTGCGGCTGAGAGAAAGCTGTGGAGCAGCTCATCTCCTGCTCTTAGAATCAAAGAATCATAGAATCATAGAATCACCAGGTTGAAAGAGACCCATCGGATCATCTAGTCCAACCATTCCTATCAAACACTAAACCATGTCCCTCAAGACCTCATCCACCCGTCCCTTAAACACCTCCAGGGAAGGTGACTCAACCACCTCCCTGGGCAGCCTATTCAAATGCCCAATGACCCTCTGTGTGAAAAACTTCCTCCTAATCTCCAGCCTAAATCTCCCCTGGCAGAGCTTGAGGTCATTCCGTCTTGTCCTGTCCCCTGTCCCTTGGGAGAAGAGCCCAGATCCCTCCTCTCCACAACCTCCTTTCAGGTAGTTGTAGAGAGTAAGAGGTCTCCTCTCAGCCTCCTCTTCTCCAGGCTAAACAACCCTCTTCTGCCCCAAACAAAACTCTTCTGCCCACTCACGTACCACTGGTGCCACGTTTGAATAATTCCATCGTCACTTTAAATAGCTGTTACTACCCGAGCCCCCAGGCTCCCGTCTCAAGTCCTCACCGGCTGCACACGCAAGCAAACACCGGCAGGCTGCCATCTCCCATGCGTGTCTCTGCATCTGCCTGCTCCATCCCGAGACACGTTTCATTCCTTTGTGCCTTTTTGCCAAGAAATACCAGACTGGTGGTGTAGACAATCATGGGAACTCAGTCAGTCTGCGCCCAGCTCTGCTGCTGTGATCCAAGGTGTGTCCATGGAGGGCTCCATCCTGCCCTGAAATGTGGTACTGGTGGCCAAAACTGGAGGAGAAATGAGGTTGCTGGGTCGCTTCTGGAGGGAAAGAGAAGGGTCGGTAGTCAGAATGATCCTCAGTACCCACAGTGCCATGTGATGTGGCTGAAAAAACAGCATAAACCCCAGGGCAGTGCTCCAGATTAGAATCATAGAATCATAGAATCATAGAATCACCAGGTTGGAAGAGACCCACCAGATCATCGAGTCACACCATTCCGATCAAACACTAAACCATGTCCCTCAGGACCTCATCTACGCATATTGATATTAATATTGCTTAATTTGGGAGCTGTACAGGTGGAGGAGGTTACTATGAACGAGTCTAAACCCTAAAGATGAGCCTTTTTGTTGCCAAAGAACCACAGCTCCATCATTTCTTGATTCGCCTTCCCTGGAGGGGTTTAAGGGACGGGTGGACAAGGTGCTGAGGGACACGGTTGAGTAATTGATGGGAATGGTTGGACTCAATGATCCAGTGGGTCTCTTCCAACCTGGTGATTCTATGTAAATCTAGCATAATCCCATGGATTCAGAGGAGCTGCCTTGGATATACACCAGCAAACTCCTCCTGGCCTGCAACCCAACGTCTCGAGCGAGGTGTTTGCAATTCAGCAAAGCCCTTGCCAGCTGTGGGTATTGACGGTGAGTCACGAGCGTAAAATAGAGCAGCATCGTTCCTCTTAGTGCCGCACGGATGGGCCCTGCGCTAACGCTGGGCTGTGGGTGCTCAAAATGGAGCAACGTTTCTGGATGGCTTTTGTGTTTGTGCTGTGAGGTGGAGGGGAAATTTAATTGCTTGGCCGCTGACCCTTGGATGGAGCCAAAAGCACTCAGCTCATGCAGTGCAGAGCAGGGTGCTGCCTACCCAGGCTCTGGGTGGGGTGTGGGGTCAGCAGAGGCTGGATTTATGTTGACAACTGACTGAACATGAGGCAGCAGTGGCCCAGGCGGCCAAGATGTCCAATGGTATCTTGGCTTGGATCAGACACAGCAAGGCCAGCAGGGCCAGGGAGGTGATTCTCCCTCTAGACTCAGCACTGGTAAGACTGCTCCTCGAATCCTGGGGTCATTTCTGGGCCCCTCACCACAAGAAGGATGTTGAGGCTCTGGAACGAGTCCAGAGAAGAGCAATGAAGCTGGAGAAGAAGAGGAGCAGCTGGGAGAGCTGGGTGTTTTATCCTGGAGAAGAGGAGGCTGAGGGGAGACCTCATTGCTCTCTCCAACTCCCTGAGAGGAGGTTGTAGAGAGGAGGGAGCTGGGCTCTTCTCCCAAGGGACAGGGGACAGGATGAAAGGGAATGGCCTCAAGCTCCACCAGGGGAGGGTCAGGCTGAACATTAGGAGGAGATTTTTCACAGAAAGGGTGATTGGGCAGTGTCAGAGGCTGCCCAGGGAGGGGGTTGATTCACCTTCCCTGGAGGGGTTTAAGGTATGGGTGGACAAGGTGCTGAGGGACATGGTTTAGTGATTGATGGGAATGGTTGGACTCGATGATGCGGTGGTTCTCTTCCAGCCTGGAGATTCTATGAGTCTATGACTTGCCTCAGTTTCTCCTGCTTTTTAACTCATGGCTGTTCCTTATGGATGGAGGAACAACCCCCACCAATGACCCTTCAAGGGACAACCAGCACAGCCACTTGCCCTGGTCCCAAGTGGTCCTTCCAAGGACAGTTTGCTTGAAATGTCGTGTTCAAACACAGTCACATACTTGTATTCTCCTCAGAGGTACAAACAGCTGTAAATCTTCAAAGAGAATAATGATTAGCCTGAAGCAGTTTTGGGCTGTGAGAAAACAGATCATGGAACAATTACTGAAAGCAACTGAGACTAAAAGTAGCATTTAATGGGATCCGGCATCTTCTGTTCCCGCTGACCTCGATGTTGCTCCTTCTGCCAGGCAAAGGGAGCGAAAACCTCTGATATTCATAAATAAGAGTATTTAGGTCACACGTGGATTAGAGTGTGATCAGATTGGTTTTAATGTAGAGCTGCTCTGAGCCCCCATAGATCACAGAGTGTGCCGAGGGATCAATGCTTCCGACAGCGTGTAGCGAGGTGACGGGTTGAGCCTGGTGAGAGGCTCTCCCTCTGGTAACCCCAACGTGGTTTGTACCGGCTGCTGGTGGCATGGAGGTTGTGGAGGTTAATCATCCATGGGAGCTTTCCCCACAGGCAGGATGGATCTGTGTGTCCAGCATGGCCACTGCTCTGTTGCTGAAAGGATGGATGGATGGATGGATGGATGGATGGATGGATTGGATGGATGGATGGACTACTGGGCAGAGTCCAGTGGGATGAGGTTTAACACAACCAAATGCCAGGTCCTGCACTTGGGGCACAACAACCCTATGCAGAGCTACAGACTGGGAGAAACCTGGCTGGAAAACTGCCAGGAGGAGAAGGACCTGGGGGTGTTGGTCGACAGCGACTGAACATGAGCCAGCAGTGTGCCCAGGTGGCCAAGAAGGCCAATGGCATCCTGGCTTGGATCAGAAATGGTGTGACCAGCAGTTCCAGGGAGGTGATTCTCCCTCTGGACTCAGCACAGGTGAGGCCGCTCCTTGAATCCTTTGTTGAGTCCTGGGCCCCTCAGCACAAGAAGGATGTTGAGGTTCTGGAGAGAGTCCAGAGAAGAGCAATGAAGCTGGTGAAGGGGCTGGAGAAGAGGCCCTATGAGGAGCGTCTGAGAGAGCTGGGAGTGTTTAGCCTGGAGAAGAGAAGGCTGAGAGGAGACCTCTTACTCTCAACAACTACCTGAAAGGAGGTTGTGGAGAGGAGGGAGCTGGGCTCTTCTCCCAAGGGACAGGGGACAGGACAAGAGGGAATGGCCTCAAGCTCCTCCAGGGGAGATTTAGGCTGGAGATTAGGAGGAAGTTTTTCACAGAAAGGGTCATTGGGCAGTGGCTGCCCAGGGAGGTGGTTGATTCACCTTCCCTGGAGGTGTTTAAGGGATGGATGGACGAGGTCCTGAGGGATATGGTTTAGTGTTTGATAGGAATGATTGGACTCAATGATCCGATGGGTCTCTTCCAACCTGGTTGTTCTATGATTCTATGATTCTATACTCTCAGCTGCGTTTTCCTGGCTAATTGAATCCCTGAAGCTACAGTGAAGGATCTAGTTCTGAGTTCTTGCAGCGGTTCTGCACTATCAGATGCTTTTCATTCGCCGAACAGAGCTGGGCTGTGACCTGTGAGCAGGCAGCTAGGGCAGCAGAGCCCGTCCAGGTGAGAGCTGTGGGTATCAGCTTGCCCAGAGGATGCTCCTTTTCTCCCACTGACTTCTCATGAGCAGCCACAGGAACATCCAGCTTCCAAAACGCTCCAGGCTTTCAATTAGCTGCACCTCCGCGAGGAGATTGCTTAGCTCACCGTATCTAATATCTCCCACGATGACAGATGCTGATTTGACAGGAGAAGCACAGCTGGCAGAGAGACGTCTTTTGGCTTCTTATAAGTTCCCGAATGCTTCTTAATAACACCAGTGCTCGTAAAGCTCCGCGGTTCTTGCAGCCACGTGGGGAAATAATCTTCCCGTCTGACTCTGATGTGTCGCCACCTCGGGGGAAGGAGGCAGCAGCTGGGTTTCAGTGCACACCCATTGCACAACTGCTCAGGATGGGAAGCGCTGATGTATGCTGGATCCAACCGAAAGAGGAAATTTAGGTCAGCAGAATCTTGTTGTCAGCACTGGGACAAGGCCAGGTTGCTATGGGGACACCTGTGCCTTTAGGTTTTTGATCGTGCAAGGAATCGGGATGCTCTTTCACCTGATTTCAGCCTGGAGAAGAGGAGGCTGAGAGGAGACCTCATTACTTTCTACAACTACCTGAAGGGAGGTTGTAGAGAGGAGGGAGCTGGGCTCTTCTCCCAAGGGACAGGGGACAGGACAAGAGGGAATGGCCTCAAGCTCCATCAGGGGAGATTTAGGCTGGAGATTAGGCGGAAGTTCTTCACACAGAGGGTCATAGGGCATTGGAATAGGCTGCCCAGGGAGGTGGTTGATTCCCCTTCCCTGGAGGTGTTTAAGGGACGGGTGGATAAGGTCTTGAGGGACTTGGTTTAGTGTTTGATAGGAATGGTTGGACTAGAAGATCCGATGGGTCCCTTCCAACCTGGTTGTTCTATGATTCTATGATTTCCCGAAGAAATCATGGTTCTGTGATCCTCTCTTCCAGCCCTGCTGCCTCCTCCTCCTCCTCTGATCGCATCTCAGCCCAGTGGCAACCTCCAGCCACATCTAAGAGAGGGTTGGAGGGTTCGGAGACACTGACCGCCTACAACAAGCCTGTGCAATGCCTGGTGTGAGCACTACATGTGTCTCTGGCAGGGATTTGCTTTGGGGTAGCTCTGCCATGGCCAGCAGGGACACGTTCCAGCATCCGCTGTCAACTACAGCTGCACAATTGGGTGATGCCAGCGTGGAGGTGACAAGGCTCTTGCTGGCACAGGGGCCAACATACTTGGACTTTTAGCAGAGAGCATGCAAATTCCCATCTTTAAAGCCCTACCTGCATGAGGCGATGGAGGAGAAATGCTTCAAGGGCTGGAAGGAGGGATTTGGTGACCAAGCCTTTGGAACTAGGTCAGAATCATAGAATCATAGAACAACCAGGTTGGAAGGGACCCATCGGATCTTCTAGTCCAACCATTCCTATCTAACACTAAACCAAGTCCCTCAAGACCTCACCCACCCGTGCCTTAAACACCTCCAGGGAAGGGGACTCAACCACCTCCCTAGGCAACCTATTCCAATGCCCAATGACCCTTTCTGTCAGACAGGGCTGGTGGAGCCAGGAATGAAACTCAGCATGAAGCTTGTAGGGGAAAGACCTGGAATGAGCCCAGTGACCCAGTGGGTTTGGGCTTGAAGCTGAGGCAGCAGGAAACCCACTGGCACATCCAGCTCAAGCATCCACCTCCCCTTGTACCCATGGCAGGAGGAGCTGGAGTCAGACTGGGGCTGCTGGAATCACAGAATCATAGATTCATAGAATCACCAGGTTGGAAAAGACCCACCGGATCATGGAATCCAACCATTCCCATCAATCACTAAACCATGTCCCTCAGCACCTCGTCCACCCATCCCTTAAACACCTCCAGGGAAGGTGACTCAGCCCCCTCCCTGGGCAGCCTCTGCCACTGCCTAACAACCCTTTCCATGAAATATTTTTTCCTAATGTCCAGCCTGAACCTCCCCTCATGGAGCTTGAGGCCATTCCCTCTTGTCCTGTCCCTTGGGAAAAGAGCCCAACTCCCTCCTCTCTACAGCCTCCTCTCAGGTAGTTGTAGAGCTGCAGGGGCTTTAGGGAGAGGAAGAATTGTGTGGGGAAAAAAAGGAAAATCATCCCCTACACCAAAAATAATAGGTGACTAGTTTTATGTTTTTCTGATTGCCTTTTAACTACGACTTAATAAAGACGGGAAGAAAGAAGATTAAGTCCTGGTGGGAGGATAAATGAGTGTTGCCATAGAAGCAAGGGGATGCTGCAGCACAACTTGGCCCATCTGGAGCACAAACCACGAAGCCAGAGACGTGCCCATGGGACTCTGAGGCGATCTGGCAGCCAGGGGAGTCGGAGAAGGTAGATTTGTGTTATCAAGCCAAAGCCAGAGTCAATATTTAGCCTGGGCTTGGAGCCCAGTCTATGTGCAGCTGGACTTCCAGCTTCTAAGCCATCCCACCAGTGGCTTTCTTTACACCTGGACTCAAAGCCAGATCGTGTTTCCCCTCCTCTCTGTGCTAACCCCATCCCAAAGAGACTTTTATCAGTCCGAGGGCAAGAGAAAAACTGGGATTTTTGGGGGGAAGGTCAAGGGATTAGGAAAGAATTTGCCTCTGGGAATTTCTTTCCTCCATCTGCCTGGGATATATTGTCTGATGGAGCTTTGCAGCTCAGTGGGGAACTGCTCAGAGCTAAACATGTGGAGGCAAACCCACTCCTGGTCCTTCCCCACTGCAGAAAGTGGGTGTCGAAACATCTTGGGAAGGGTGGGGAGAGCTCTCTGTCCCAAAACCTTGTGCTGGGATGAAGTGGGGGGATGTTTTTCCTGGGCTCCAACCCCCAGGTTCTTTCCTGGGAGGAGCATCTCACTGGTAGGAGGCCGGAGGCAGCGTACGGAGCTGCAAGCACCGTGGGAAACATGATTAATTGGAAGAAGAAGGGATTTTTTTATTTGGCCTGTTTATGATTTTCTGCTTTCATCCTGTGGCTGCAAAGCAAACGTGCCAGTTAACAGCCCTGACCTCACTGAAGCAGGAATAAAACTGAGAGAACGACCCTTGGCTTGCGCAGCGAGGAGGCTGTGTTTGCAGCTGCAGCCCTTCCTCCATCTGCGTGCGGCTTCTGCAGCACATTATTTATACCCCAACAGGGCTTGCAGCCTGCTTGGTCCTGTCTCTGCCAAAGAGGGGAAATCCCTGCCCTGGAAAGCAGATGACTGAGTTGCTTTGCTGTGTGGCCCTAAAGCAGGACCATGACCTGGGCTCACCAGGCGTCCGGAGGCCTGGAAGAAGGCGAAGTCCCCCCCAAGGATGCCAGCACCTTGTTTATTCCTCCTTTAGATCTTGCAGTCAGAGAGCTTTCGTACCTCTGCTGAAGAAAAAATGTCAGTGCTGCAGCTGTGAAACAGAGTTCAGGGTTTGTTTTAGACCTGAAGCCCACACTCTATGAGAGATGCCCCCAAAGCAAGATGTGCTGCTCGACATTCCCTGGGGACAGAAATCATAGAATCATAGAATCATAGAATCATCAGGTTGGAAGAGACCCACAAATCATCAAGTCCAACCATTCCCATCAATCACTAAACCGTGTCCCGCAGCACCTCGCCCACCCGTCCCTTAAACCCCTCCAGGGAAGGTGACTCAACCCCCTCCCTGGGCAGCCTCTGCCACTGCCCAATCACCCTTTCCGTGAAATATTTTTTCCTGATGTCCAGCCTAAACCTCCCCTGATGGAGCTTGAGGCCGTTCCCTCTTGTCCTGTCCCTTGGGAGAAGAGCCCAGTTCCCTCCTCTCCACAACCTCCTTTCAGGGAGTTGCAGACAGCAATGAGGTCTTCCCTCAGCCTCGTCTTCTCCAGGATAAACACCCCCAGCTCTCTCAGACGCTCCTCTTCTTCTCCAGCCCCTTCCCCAGCTTCATTGCTCTTCTCTGGCCTCGGTCCAGAGCCTCAACATCCTTCTTGTGGTGAGGGACCCAGAACTGACCCCAGGATTTGAGGAGCAGTCTCACCAGTGCTGAGTAGGAGTTTCTTGTGGCTGTGCTTCTCTGTGCTGAGCTGGGGGCTCTGGGTGACCTTGCAGAGTCAGAGTACAATGGTCCTTTTTGTGCCCCAAAAGATTGATACTTCATCTCAATTGGACTTGTTGATCCTATGGGTCTCTTCCAACCTGGTGATTCTGTGATCTCTTTGCTACCTCCCATAACGAGGACCACATCCCTGTGAGGTACCTCTTGGTGCCGTGAAGCTTCCAGGGAGGAGGAACCACAGGTAAATCGGAGGGGTTGGAAGGCAAAGGACAAAAAAGCAGTTGTCCCTGGGATTTTCCCAGCACTACAGATCCCAGAGGCTGTTCCTCCTCTCTCCTTCTTCACCATACCTGCCAGGCTTCTTCTGATCTACCTCTCTGCATCCCCAGCACCTGCATCCATCCCACAACTGGCTCCGAGGCGCTGGCTTGGGGAGCAAACAGCCCCTTCTCCCCTCTCCGAGCTCTCCGGACGGGATGCTCATGAAGGGACAAGCCACGTCCTAGATGTCCTTGAGAGGACATCCCCTTTCACCCCACCTTGCTATCTCCAGCCCCTGCTTTCAGCGCCTGGGGCTAAACTGCCTTTTCTGGGTGCTCTGGCTCCCGGTGATTGGGTGCTATTTTACTCCAGCACCGTTCGGCAGCTGTTGCTGTAGATTATTCCAGAGAGCCAGAGCCGGCTGGGGGGCTGGAGGCAAGGCAGTGGTGGTCGAGCTCCAGGTAGGACTTTCTGTGGCTTTTTAACCCTTCCAGCTGGATGTGGGGCAGCCCACGAGCACGGCCCGTGACCAGCACTCATCTCGCTGCCCACCAGTGGTGGTCTGGGGGCCGCAGGGGCTGTGCTGGCACTGCCGTGGGAGCGGGAACGAGGAGAGCGGGGCAGGCGAGGGGACTATTTTTGGAAGTTACTTTGATGTGAGTCAGCGAAGAGGCAACCTCAGGAGCTCATGCAGGAGCACGAGTGCCAGGGACAGCAGAAAGGAGCTGATTATTCATTGAGAGGCTGCAGTTCGGGGCATTTCAGAGAGGGTCTGGCATGTGTGACCGAGGGAGCAGGAACAGCGCGGGGGAGGGAACGGGGATGGTTGAGCACCTGTATGGGAAGGATCAGTCTCAGGAATCCTATTCCTGCAGGTGATGTGACCCATCCTGGCTGGGGATGAGGATCCAGTGCTGGCTGTAGAGCCCCAAAATGCATCTACCTCCCAACCAGGGCATGGACCCTCATCTCCTGCCCAGAGAGGAGCAGACGCGGACACGGAGCTGGTCAGCTCTGGGACCAAATTAATGCTCCCACCAGGGCATGGACCCTCATCTCCTGCCCAGAGAGGAGCAGACGCGGACACAGAGCTGGTCGGCTCTGGGACCAAATTAATGCCCCCATCATGGCAAAGCCTGGAAACTCACCTTGTGGCTGGAGGTGGTTTAGGTTCCTCCATCCAAGGGATGGGACGAGAGAGAATGGGCCCAAATTGCTCCAGGGGTGGTTCAGACTGGAATCAAGGAAAAATTTCTTCACTGAAAGAGTGGTGAAGCTGCCCCAGGGCGGTGGTGGAGTCTCCATCCCTGGAGGTTGTTAAAAGACAGGCAGATGAAGCACTTAGGGATGTGGTTTAGTAGTGGACAGGTAACCAGGTTGGTCTTGATGATCTCAAAGATTTTCCAACCTAGTGACTCTGTGCTTCTACGATTCTACGGAGGTGCAGGAACAGCCCAGCACTCCATGAGGCAGGAGAATTGATCTGGCAAAAGAGTGTGGGGAGCACTGGGGTTTATTTTTCCTCTTCACTCTGAGCTCCCTGAGGTCCTTGAGGGACATGGTTTAGTGTTTGATAGGAATGGTTGGACTCGATGATCCAGTGGGTCTTTTCCAACCTGGTGACTCTATGATTCTATGGCTGAGCTCAGCCGAGGATCCGCAGCGAGGATGCAGCAGGAGAGCCGAGTGCTGCAGGGCACTGCTGCCCATTGACTCTCCCAAATTTGTTTTATCCCTCTTGCTTTAGCGAGAGTTCCTCGAAGTGACATGGCAGCAGGTCCCTCTGAGGTGCTGGAGAAAGACTTGGGATGCCCCGAGGTCACTGACGAGCTGCCCGGGCAGGCTGGGAGTGCTCAGAGGAAAGACAAGAGAAAAGGTACCTTGTCCTCACCACGAGCTGGTGGCCAGGAGGTGCCAGCACGGTGGTGCTCGAGGCTCTGTTGGAGAGGGCTGAGCTGGTTCTTTATGGTGCAGTGAAATCACAGGTCAACCATGGACATCGAGGAGCATCTGCCTGGCGCCAGTCCCAGGGACACCAGGGGGATGGAGGCTGGTGCCCTCCTCTGCCTTCCTTGCACTCAAAAAAAAGAGTGTGAATAGCAGTGTGACTCGGAAACGTGACAAACACTTGGGGGGGAATCTCTTTAAGGACAAATTCTCTCTCTTTGTGCTTTCCTCGGGACTTTCCTCTGGCTTTCCCCCAGAGTCCTGAGGCAGCTCCTTCTCTTCCCAGCGGAGAAAGGACCAGACTCAGCATCACTAAAAAAAAAAAAAAAATCAGAGTTTTTCAATTTCCTCTTGAAAAAAAAAAAAAGACCTTCCAGTCCATGCTTCCCCAACCAAAAGGTTTCCTCTTATTTCTCTGTCATCCTACCAATATTACATCTTATATTTCATCCCAGCAACTCGTATTTTGTTCTCATCATTCATTCTTCCACTGGCGGAAACTAAACTAAGTCTATCTCAAAGGAGGCAGAAACTCCTCCTTCTGGTGAGAGCTTGCAAGGATGTGGCATCCGGATCCCAGTCGAGCGAAGTCTGAGCTCGAGGTGCTGAGAGGACTGGGGCCGCGTGGGGTTGGGACCATGTTGGTGCAACCTCACCCAAGAACCTGAAGCAGAGAAACCCCCAAGGAGCCCAATATATTCCCCATCAAACCACTGGGGACCCTCCAGTTTCCTCTCCCATTTCACCTCTGCGAAAAGATCAAGAATCACCCTTGAATTTCATGGTCCTCTTGGGTGGCTTGAGGTCTTCGTTGAGGTCTGCTTGTGCCGCAGCCCCTGGAGCTTGACCTGCTGTCTAGGGTTGTAGTCCTGCCCCCAACCTTCCATCCCTTCCCCCAACCTTCCAGCCCTGCCCCCAACCTTCCAACCCTGCCCCAAAACTTCCAACCCTGCCCCAAAACTTCCATCCCTGCCCTCAACCTTCCATCCCTGCCTCCAACCATCTATCCCTGCCTCCAACCATCTATCCCTGCCTCCAACCTTCCAACCCTACCCCAAAACTTCCATCCCTGCCTCCAGCCTTCCATCCCTGCCTCCAGCCTTCCATCCCTGCCTCCAGCCTTCCATCCCTGCCTCCAACCTTCCATCTCTGCCTCCAGCCTTCCATCCCTGCCCCAAACCTTCCATCCCAGCCTCCAACCTTCCATCCCTGCCTCCAGCCTTCCATCCCTGCCTCCAACCTCCCATCCCTGTCCTGTATCTCTCCAGTCGTGTTTCCAGGGTGTCCGTGCACCTTCCTACCTTGACAGAGAGGTCACAGCTCCCTGTGGCTTCATCTCCCTGGGGACCTCCAGGATGGTGCATTTTGGGGCTCAGCACCCCCAGCCCTGCACGGTGCTGCTCTTACACCTCAGCCTTTCCGGCTGTGGCCACAACGCTCAGGATTCTCAGCCCCTGGCACCCAACTACACCAAAAGGGACAACGTGGCTGCTCTGTGAGCTGGCAGGTGGCACCTTGCGGCCCTGGCCCCAGGCCATTCCCATCTCTTCCAGTTTGCTCCCTAATGGATTGCACTGTGCTTCTCTTCCACAGATGCTGACAGGCCGGTGAGCAGCGACGGGGAGAGCGGTGGAGCCCATGTGAGTTTGCACCCACTGGGGCCTGAGGGGTTGCTGGGGGGTCCCTGCAGCGGGATGGGGGTGCTGAGCAGGGGGCTGTGCTGCAGAAGCATTTGTCCCAGCACGTCTGTCCCGGGGGAGCCGAGGGCTGTGTCCTTCAGCTGTCGCTGTCACTGATCTGTGCCGCTGGGCAGCTCTGGTGCCACCAACACATGCCAGCAGCCAACCAGGCCACCGAAGTCCCCAATCCCTGGCAGCGCTGAGCCCAGACCCCAAGACATCGGGTGCTTGAATCACCTTCCCTGGAGGGTTCTAAGGGACAGGTGGATGAGGTGCTGAGGGACATGGTTTAGTGACTGATACAATGGTTGGACTAGAAGATCCGATGGGTCCCTTCCAACCTGGTTGTTCTGTGATTCTATGATTCTATTCTATGAGGAAGTCCTAGGTCTGATGAGCGGATGTTCATCCAGGCTGGGAGTGAATTCAGCCCCAAGGGTGCTCTGGGGGGGCTTGCTGGGGGCTGCACCCCAGTGCCTGCTCTGCAACACGGAGCCAGTTAGCAGCTAAATCCAGCTCAGCAGGAAAAAAAAGGCTGCTGATGCAAACACACCAGGGTTGGGTGCTCAAGGAGCCAGTGACAAGAGTGGTTCACTCTGCTCAGGGTTGGCTGCAGCAGACCCTATGAGGAGCGGCTGAGAGAGCTGGGGGGGTTTATCCTGGAGAAGAGGAGGCAGAGGGGAGACCTCATTGCTCTCTGCAAGTCTCTGAAAGGAGGTTGTGGAGAGGAGGGAGCTGGGCTCTTCTCCCAAGGGACAGGGGACAGGACAAGAGGGAATGGCCTCAAGCTCCACCAGGGGAGATTTAGGCTAGAGATTAGGAGGAAGTTTTTCACACAGAGGGTCATTGGGCATTGGACTAGGCTGCCCAGGGAGGTGGTTGAGTCACCTTCCCTGGAGGGGTTTAAGGCACAGGTGGATGAGGTCTTGAGGGACTTGGTTTAGTGTTAGATAGGAATGGTTGGACTAGAAGATCCGATGAGTCTCTTCCAACCTGGTTGTTCTATGATTCTATGATTCCATCAGCTCAGCCCTGGGGGATGCAGGGAACAGGAGCAGAAGCTGTGGAGCCCAAGGAGCAGGTTCTCCACGGCTGCGCTGAGCACCCCTTGTTCTGGGAGGGGACATAGACATGCCCCATGCCCCCCAATCCACCCGGTGATGCTCTCAGACCTCCAGCCACACTCACAGCCTTCTCCACAGGGGCTAGAGGAGACAAGGACCCCGCTTGGCATCTCTGAGGGCAATCCGGACAAGCCTGAGCTGAGCATGCCAGAGCCAGCGCCGCTCGGCGTGGACAAGAAAGTGGTGGAGAAGAAGCGAGCAGAGAAGGTGGGAGCCAAAGGCGGCACTGCTGGGCCTCCAGGTAGGTGTGTAGGAAAGCTTTTCTCTGTCCCCAAAGGAACAGACCTTGTCCTGCATCTCCGGCCACTCCAGGAGGCACCATCTGGCCCCAGAGCAGGGACAGGATGAGCTCTGCTCTCCGCAGTCTCAGAGACATTGAGCAAGAGGACATTGACAAGAGGAGCGGCTGAGAGAGCTGGGGGTGTTTAGCCTGACGGAGAGGAGGCTGAGGGGAGACCTCATTGCTCTCTCCAACTCCCTGAGAGGAGGTTGTGGAGAGGAGGGAGCTGGGCTCTTCTCCCAAGGGACAGGGGACAGGATGAGAGGGAATGGCCTCAAGCTCCACGAGGGGAGGTTCAGGCTGAACATTAGGAAGAGGTTTTTCCTGGAAAGGGTGATTGGTCACTGTCAGAGGCTGCCCAGGGAGGGGGTTGAGTCACCTTCCCTGGACGGGTGGACGAGGTGCTGAGGGACATGGGTTAGTGATTGATGGGAATGGTTGGACTCAATTATCCATTGGGTCTTTTCCAACCTGGTGATTCTATGACATGGAGATGGAGCATCTCATCCACCTGCCAAGGCTCCCTCTGTCCTGTGCGGAGCTGCTGCCAGGCAGAGAGCAGCAGACCCTGGAGTGTGGGCGGAAGTTTTCCCCACTCAAGCTCCATCATGCTATGACACCTTCCTGGCCCAAACCCCTCAAACTCACCCCCCTAGTGCTCTCTTTTCTCCAGCCTTGCAGCACAAAGCCCTCCGCTGGCTCCTGCCCTTGCCTGTGCCCTTCCCACCCCTCCCAGCCTGAACCCTTAGCCGTTTCCCAGCTCTCCCAGTAACGCTGTTTTCCTTGGGGAACCCCAGTCCCCAAGAGCCTCCCTGTGCAAAGGAAAGTTGAGCCCTCCAGCCTGGACCCAGATGAGGAGCCACTTCTCTGGGAAGGTCTCACTCTCAACAAGTGCATCCTGGTGGCCTCTGTCGTCGCCTTGCTCAGCGTCACCTTCCAGGTGCTCCAAGGTGAGCCAGGAGCCAGACAGAAAGGGCTGAGCTGGGCAGATCCTGCCACCCCCTCCTGCCTCCCCTCCTCTCTTCCAGCGCCGTGTCCCAAGGAGGGAGTCAGTCACGGCAAGCAGGACCTTCCACCGCCTCCCCTACACGGTGAGTTTGGATGATGGGGTAGAGCCCGGAGCCAGCCTGAGGTGCTGGGATCTCGGACACCACAGGGTCTGTGACATCACACCCAAACAGTCTCATCCTCTCTGGTTCTTCTTCTTCACCTCTCCCAGAACCCCCTCCAGAAGCTGTCAGTGCCAAGGAGGAGGAGAAAGTCCAAGAAGTGGTGACCACCCAGCCTCCCCAGCCCCAGAGCAGCACGGTGGAGGAGGAGGATGGGGATGAAGATGGTGATGACTATGGTGACGATGAGGCTGATAGCAACCTGGTAAGGGTCTAGGGTCGGGGAAGAAGCAGCATCCTCGAGGTCCCACCCATCTTCTCACTGGGAGGAGGAATGGAGAGGGGTCCTGGTCTCTTGAGCTGTATCAGCAGCACCTCTTCTCTTCTGTCCCCCCAGGCAGAGCCCTGGATCTTCAAAAAGTGGTTTGGCCGCTCAACACCAGAGGATGAGGATGAAGAGCCCACAGATGTCCCTGAGGTGCCACCAGTTGCAGTGGAGGTGAAGAAGAGCCAGGAGAAGAAGCCAGAAAAGAAGGAGGAGAAGCCAGAGAAGAAGGAGGAGAAGCCAGAGAAGGAGGAGAAGCCAGAGAAGAAGGAGGAGAAAGCAGAGAGGAAGGAGGAGAAGGCAGAGAAGAAAGAGGAGAAGGTCCGGGAGAGTCGGGAGAGCCGTCCCACACAGTCAGAGCGGAGCAGCCGGAGAGAGGCGCGAGCCAAGGACAGGGCTTTGGGGGACAAGGCTGGCCGAGCACCTAGGAGCTCCCGGGAGCCTGAGCAGCAGCCCCAGAGGAAGCGGGACCGGGAGGGGAAGGAGAGACGGCGGGAACGGGAACGAGAGCGGGAACGAGAGCGGGAACGAGAGCGGGATGAGCCCAGGAAGGGCCGTCCTGGCAGGGGCAACGGTGGCAGCGAGAGGCCAAAGAGGGACTGGCGGCAGCAGAAGGGCAGGAGGCCTTGGGAGTCAACGGCCTCTTCGGGGAAGGACGGCATCACCAGGTCCAGGGAAGGCAAGCGGCGCGATTGAAACTGGGGCGACCGAGGGGCTCGATGATGCTGAATCCAGGGGGGTCAAACCCCACCGTTGGCCCTGGGCACCCTGCAGCTCTCGGAGACATCCCCAGGTGGCACAGGCAGTGTCCCACCATCTCCAAGCAGCAACAAAGCATCCTGGGAGCCTGGAACAAGCCTCCCTGGGGACTCTGGGCCCCTCTGGATTAGACGCACAAAGGCAACCCCAAAGGACCTGGGGAAGGAGCTTCACTTCTTCTGGACTTGGCGCTACTTCTCCGTCCCCACCCGAAACCTCTCCCGCAGTTCATTTTCACTCATGGAAAGGACCTGGGGAAGGAACTTCTCTTCTTCTGGACTTGGCGCTACTTCTCCGTCCCCACCCACAACCTCTCCTGCAGTTCATTTTCACTCATGGTCCCCGAGGCGTCGCTGCCAACAGAGTTTGTCTCCAAACTGTGCAGCTCTTCAATTCAATGAATGGTTTTATTCAAAGCAAATTAAGAGAGGAGCATATTCTGGGTTAGCGGGGAGCGATCCCCCCGACCTCGCCGGGTCCCGGTGCCGTCGCTGTGGGGTGACACGAAGCTTCTGGTACCCGGAAAGGGCCGGAGAGCCCAGCACCCAGAGATCCCTTCGGGCTTTGCCTTCACAAGAGTCGCTTTTTTTTTAGGAAGGAAAGACAAGTGCAATATCACGCAGCCCTGTAGCAACTACAAGAGACGTTCACAGCCCCAACCCACGACAGGTTGAAGTATTTGCTAAATCAATAGAGGTTAAAATAAACTATTTTCATTTTTAATAAGGTATTAAATCGAATGGTTAAAAAAAAAAAAAGGAAAAAAGCCCAAGAAAAGATCTCATCCCTGGTTATTTCTGGATGTTTCTGTGCACCCTGAAGGCTGCGGGATGGGGTTGGGGTGTGTCCCCTCCAGCCCCGTGGGGATGCGGCAGAAGCCAAGGGTTGGTTCTAGCACTGGGGGAGCTGTGGATGGGATGAGCCCAAGAAAAGCTCTCATCCCTGGTTATTTCTGTATGTTTCTGTGCACCCCAGGGGCTGTGGGATGGGGTCGGGGTGTGTCCCCTCCAGCCTCGTGGGGACACAGCGGAAGCCAAGGGTTGGTTCTAGCACTGGGGGAGCTGTGGATGGGATGAGCCCAGGAGCTGCTTTTTGGGATGTGGGGTTCAGCGAGAGCCGGGCTTTAGCTGGGAAGATGATCTGGGGCAGCCGAGCTCTCTGTGCTGACGCCAGCGAGGACGTGGAGCAGGTGCTTTGGCAGGCGGGTGCACTGCTCCTATTAATGGTGTGAGCAGCCCAGGGGGTGTAACGGGATCGCTCCCCTCGCTCAGCCCTCCCCTCCCTTCACCCCGAGGCTCTGGCAGCGTCCTGGGAGTGGGGTCAGCATGGGGTGATGGAGATCAGGACCTGTGGCTGCCCCAGGGGCAGGTGTAGAGGAAGGAAAGCACAGAATGTAAAGAATAAATCAGCAGAGTCCTGGCCAGATCTGCTAAACCTTGGTCTTCAGTGGCCTTAAGAGGAGCGGCTGAGAGAGCTGGGGGTGTTTATCCTGGAGAAGAGGAGGCTGAGGGGAGACCTCATTGCTCTCTCCAACTCACTGAGAGGAGGTTGTGGAGAGGAGGGAGCTGGGTTCTTCTCCCAAGGGACAGGACGAGAGGGAATGGGCTTAAGCTCCACCAGGGAAGGTTCAGGTTGGACATCAAGGAAAAAATTTTCACAGAAAGGGTGATTGATCCCTGTCAGAGGCTGCCCAGAGAGGGGTTGAGTCACCTTCCCTAGAGGGGTTTAAGGGACGGGTGGATGAGGTGCTGAGGGACATGGGTTAGTGACTGATGGGAACGGTTGGACTCGATGATCTGGTGGGT
This sequence comes from Coccyzus lansbergi, assembly GCA_033558105.1. Classification (NCBI taxonomy): domain Eukaryota; kingdom Metazoa; phylum Chordata; class Aves; order Cuculiformes; family Coccyzidae; genus Coccyzus; species Coccyzus lansbergi. The sequence goes on along the minus strand of JAUMJK010000407.1, from coordinate 107,353 downwards.
CTTTTCCAACATGGTGATTCTGTGATTCTATGATGCCCATATCCAACCCAAACCCCCCAGCCAGGTCACAGCCATGAGCATCAGGAGTGTGCCCAGGGAAAACACCAACCCCCAGGAACCAGCAGGGCTCCAGAGGAAGCTAGAGCAACCCTAACGAACCAAACCGTGGGGCAGAGACATGCGAGGAGCTCCCGTCTCAGCAAGAAGCACCAGCTCCCGAGCTGCGAGGGCAAAGTGGGGCCAGGGTTGAGGACGAGGAGCAGCGGGAGCCTCTACCGACAGCCGCACTCCTCTGCTACCATGTTGGGGAACTTGCGGACCTCCAGCCCCTCAGCCGAGAGGCTGATGATGAGCTGGTCCGAGTAGCGGACGGGGACGCAGCAGGGAGGCCTCTGGAGGGGCGAGCCCCGCTCCTGCATGCCCAGCAGCAGCACCGTGTGCGAGTAGTAGCTGGGGACGCGGGTGGAGAGGGGCAGCTTGCAGGGCCCCTCGCAGTTGTTGGCGGCGTAGACGGTGGGCATGACGATGAAGTTGCGGTCGTGCAGGTCGATGGTCAGCTCCTGCAGGCGGCAGTGGGCCTGGTGCCGCGCGCTGCGGTTCTGCCGCAGCACCTTCCGCTGCTCCTGCCAACGCGCCCGCACCGTCTGCAGGGCCTTCAGCAGCAGCAGCGCGTGCAGCTTGCCCGAGCCCGGCGCCCGCTCGCCGCCTTCGCCTTCTTCACCTGGTGGGAAGTAGCAGAAGCTCAGGAGACGCTGGAAAAGCCCCATGTTGGCTTGGAAAGCCGGGATGTCCCTCAGCTCCTGGATGACGGCCTGCAGCTTGCCCAGCAGCAGCTGCAGCACAGTCCCCTCCGGCTGCCAAGCACCCAGGTGCTGCTCCAGGACGGCTCCACTGTCCTGCGGGAAGAGCAGCACCGACGGCTCCTCTGACTGCACCAGCCGCTCCAGCGCTGCCTCCTCCGACAGGTTGAGCAGCTGGTGAGGGAGGGTCTCCATCACCTGGAAGTCCAGCCAGTGGTGGGAGCTGGGCTGGGGGGGCGGCTCGCTGGAGGCACTCAGGACCCGACGGATGAAGAGAGTCAGGATGCTCAGGAATTGGTTGCTGCTGCTGCCGGGCACGGGGGATGAAGTGTTGGCTTGGCTCAGGGCGGTGGGGAACAGCAGCTCCTCCATCTCAGCCTGGGGAGGGCTGCAAGGAGAAAACAAGGAGCGTCACGGGGTCCCCTTAGAATCATAGAATCATAGAACAACCAGGATGGAAGAGACCCATCGGATCTTCTAGTCCAACCATTCCTATCTAACACTAAACCAAGTCCCTCGGCACCTCATCCACCCGTCCCTTAAACACCTCCAGGGAAGGTGAATCAACCACCTCCCTGGGCAGCCTATTCCAATGCCCAATCACCCTCTGTGTGAAAAACTTCCTCCTAATCTCCAGCCTAAATCTCCACTGGCGGAGCTTGAGGCCATTCCCTCTTGTCCTGTCCCCTGTCACTTGGGAGAAGAGCCCATCTCCCTCCTCTCCACAACCTCCTTTCAGGTAGTTGTAGAGAGTAATGAGGTCTCCCCTCAGCCTCCTCTTCTCCAGGATAAACACCCCCAGCTCTCTCAGCCGCTCCTCATAGGGCCTGTTCTCCAGCTCCTTCACCAGCTTTGTTGCTCTTCTCTGGACTTGCTCCAGAGCCTCAACATCCTTCTTGTGCTGAGGGGCCCAGGACTCAACACAGGATTCAAGGAGCAGTCTCACCAGTGCTGAGTCCAGAGGGAGAAGAACCTCCCTGGCCCTGCTGGTCACACCATTTCTGATCCAAGCCAGGATGCCATTGGCCTTCTTGGCCACCTGGGCACACTGCTGGCTCATGTTCAGTCGGCTGTCGACCAACACCCCCAGGTCCCTCTCCTCCTGGCAGTTTTCCAGCCAGGCTTCTCCCAGTCTGTAGCTCTGCATAGGGTTGTTGTGCCCCAAGTACAGGACCCGGCATTTGGCCGTGTTAAACCTCATGTCCCTTGTACCTCAGGGGTCCCAACAGGCTCTCCCTCTATGGTCCCATAGGTCTGGGGTTGCCCCTTTCACCCATCAAGGCTTAATTCTTCCACAAACCTGAGTTGTGGGTATGGAGCTGTGTCCACCACCCCATCGGCAGAGAGGTAGGAGGAAGGGACCAAAGCTGCTGCCTCCTCCCGCTGCGACTTGGCCAGAAGGAGCAGCACGGGGGTCATCCTGGTGAAGCACTTGTCATCAGAGCCAAAAAGGAGCTGCTGGGTCTCCACGGGGGTCAAGGGGGCACCTTGGGGAGAGGAGCAGAGAAGGTGGTGCTGTGGGTTCTCCCACATAGAATCACAGAATCACCAGGTTGGAAAAGACCCACCGGATCATTGAGTCCAACCATTCCTATCAAACACTAAACCATGTCCCTCAGGACCTTGTCCACCTCTCCCTTAAACCCCTCCAGGGAAGGTGACTCAACCCCCTCCTTGGGCAGCCTCTGACAGTGCTCAATGACCCTTTCCGTGAAATTTTTTTTCCTAATGTCCAGCCTGACCCTCCCCTGGTGGAGCTTGAGGCCATTCCCTCTCGTCCTGTCCCCTGTCACTTCATTCCCGAAGAAGCTGGCGAAGGGGCTGGAGAAGAAGAGGAGCAGCTGAGAGAGCTGAGAGTGTTTATCCTGGAGAAGAGGAGGCTGAGGGGAGACCTCATTGCTCTCTCCAACTCCCTGAAAGGAGCTTGTGGAGAGGAGGGAGCTGGGCTCTTCTCCCAAGGGACAGGGGACAGGACAAGAGGGAATGGCCTCAAGCTCCACCAGGGGAGGGTCAGGTTGGACATTAGAAAAAAATTTTTCATGGAAAGGGTCCTTGGGCAGTGGCAGAGTCTGCCCCGTGAGAGGGTTGATTCACCTTCCCTGGAGGTGTTTAAGGGATGGGTGGATGAGGCACTGAGGGACATGGGTTAGTGATTGATGGGAATGGTTGGACTCGATGATCCGATGGGTCTTTTTCAACCTGGTGATTCTATGATTCTATTCTATGATTTTACAGTCAGATTTAAGAGGATCCCAACAGCCTGAGTCAGGACAGAGAGGCCACAGGCTCTGTCATCTCCCACTCCCATGGGTTTCGTGTTCCTACCTCCCTCTCCGCGATGCCTGAAGGCCAGAGAAGCCTGGAAGCTGAGCTGCTGGCTGGAGCGGGTGACGGATGCTACGGCTGCTGCCAGGACCAGGTACCGGGTGTGGGCGGAGAGGCAGAGGCTCTGCATGGAGGTAAAGATTTGGGGTGAGGCACCCTTGGTGGGGACACACACTCAAACCAGCCCCTATTGTGGACCCCACTGCATCCCAGCCCCCCCAGCTGGGGGGCTCGGGATGCAGGAGGGTTGGGAGCAGCGGGAGTAGAGAGGGTAGGGAGGCTCTGCTGCCCATCCCTGGGGTGCAGGGGGTTGGAGGGGGCTGAGAACCAGGGAGAAGTGGGGACAGGACCCCCAGGAGGGGCTGGGGACCCCCAGCATCCCCCTGGCCCTGTCTGCAGCCGCAGACAGGGGAACAGCGCCATCTGCAGGCACCGAGGGGTGAGGGAAGGGAAAGTGAGGGGAGAGATGGGGGGTGGGAAAGGAGGTGGGAGAGGATGGGAAAAGGAGATGGGAAGATGGAAAAGGGGCGAGGGGGGTGGGAAAAGGGATGGGAGGAGGTGGGAAAGGGATGGGAGGATGGGAAAAGGGGATGGGAGGGAAAGGGAATGGGACTGGGAGAGGATGGGAAAAGGAGATGGGAGGGAATGGGAAAAGGGGATGGGAGAGGATGGGAAAAGGGAATGGGAGAGGATGGAAAAAGGAGATGGGAAGATAGAAAAGGGGTAGGAAAAGGGATGGGAGGAGGTGGGAAGGGGCTGGGAGGATGGGGAAAGGGGATGGGAGGGAAAGGGATTGGGAGGGAAAGGGGCTGGGAGAGGGTGGGAAAGGGAGTGGGAGAGGATGGGAAAAGGAGATGGGAAGGAATGGGAAAAGGGCATGGGAAGGAATGGGAAAAGGGGATGGGAAGGGTATTTGAACGGGACGGGAAAGGTATTGGAAGGTGATGGGAAAGGGGCCAGGAGGGGATGGGAAAGGCCAGCAGAAGCAGGACATTCCCTCCCACTCTCCCCACAGCCAAGACCTGAGCCCCAGGCCGCAGGCACCCACCTGCTCCCGTGCCAGCCCCGTGCCGGTGACCAGCAGCTCCTCTGGGTGCCCAGAGCCCGTCCGCTCGCGGCTGCCTGGGTAGAAGAGCAGCAAGGCCAAGCGCAGCTGTCCCAGTGCCCGTCCCACCTCAGCCTGGAAATCCAGCTTGAACCACAGCTTGGCTTGGGCTTCCCATTTCACTGGAAAGGAGAAGGCACAGGGGGTGAATCGCCCGGCGGCCACGGGGCTCCTGAGGAGCAATGGGTGAGGAAGGGGCCAAACGCTGGTTCCGGAGCATCAGGGATAGGGAGGAAGGAGAGAGCAAACCCCATTTCCCAGGGATATGGTCAGCAGGGCAAACTCTGCTGCCCCAGTGAGCAAAGCGCAGCCACAGAGCAGCTCTGGCAAGTCACCAGGAGCACATCCCCATGGAATTACTTCTCCCACAGAAGCTCCTCCAGCGGCTCAGGGACATTGTGGCTGTTGCATCGCAGCCCTGGCAGTGAGTTCAGCTGAAAATCCAAACCCCTGCTGCCCAGTGCTGCCCAGTTCAGCCGAGAATCCAAACCCAGCTGCTCAACACTACCCAGTCCAACTGAAAATCCAAACCCAGCTGCCCAGTGCTCCCCAGTCCAGCTGAGAATCCAAACCCAGCTGCTCAACACTGCCCAGTTCAGCTGAGATTCCAAACCCAGCTGCCCAGTTCAGCTGAAAATCCAAACCCAGCTGCCCAGTGCTCCCCAGTCCAGCTGAGAATCCAAACCCAGCTGCTCAACACTGCCCAGTTCAGCTGAGATTCCAAACCCAGCTGCCCAGTTCAGCTGAAAATCCAAACCCAGCTGCCCAGTGCTGCCCAGTTCAGCTGAGAATCCAAACCCAGCTGCTCAGCACTGCCCAGTTCAGCTGAGAATCCAAACCCAGCTGCCCAGTCCAGCTGAGAATCCAAACCCAGATGTTCAGCACTGCCCAGTTCAGCTGAGAATCCAAACCCAGCTGCCCAGTTCAGCTGAAAATCCGGCAGAACCAGGCCAGGTCTGTGTGTCCACCCCTCTCCTCTCTTCTCCCGATCGGAGCTGGGATGGCATTAAGGCAGAAAGCGAGAGGCACTTGTGACCTCGAGAGCAGAGCAGGAGCCACCGAGGTGTTCCTCACCAGCACGGCCCCTCCTGTTGCACACAAGCTGCCGTCACTGCTAAAGCTTCTTAAAAAACGCATCTGGAAAGACATTTTACTAAACTCCTTTGCTCATTTGAAAAGGAACCCAACCCTGCTAATTAAAAGCTGTATTTAAATCTTGGATTTAGGGCAAGGAAAAAGCACCAGACTCCTGCTATGGCTAATTCCCAAAGACTCCCCAAGCCCGTTTCTCACCCCTCTCCTCTCAGCCTCAGGACAGGGATTTTGCACCAACCTTCTTCCAGATGCAGCAGGAGGATGCTCTCCTGCCCTGGCTCCACCACATGCGCATGGATGTGCTTGAGGGGATGAAGAGCTGCGCTCGTCTGCCCAACCGAGCAAAGCCCGAAGGTCTCCAGGTAGCTCTTGTCCCAGCTGCTGTCGCGTTGCCTCAGCAGCTTGATGAAGCTGCTTTCGTACTGGGTGAGGACACCCACCACATCCAGGTGCCTCGGGCCTGGCCCATCCTGGTCCATTCGCACCCTGCACACGGGCCCTTCCAGCCCTCCGAGCGGCCAGGGGTGTGAGCTGGAGCTGGACCAGCCGATGCCTTCACTCCCAACCATTCCCTGGAAGCATTTTGCTCCCAGGTCACGCTTGGAAAAGAGGCGAGTAGCAGCCGTCGGCTTCGCTCTTACCACTGGGTTGGGTCTCGCTCTCTCTTGTAAACTCGTGTTCTCTCTCTTTCTCCCCTCTGCTTCAAGTCCTGGCTCCTCCATCAAGCTCAGCTCCGGCTGATGAGTTGGGATAAGCCTTTCCCCCATGTTCCCCTTCCTGGGAAGCGCTGCAGAGCGGAGCAACAGCACCAGGCAGGGAAAAAGCACCCGGAGAGCAGCCTTCATCTTCCCGATTCGGCTACTCCCAACGCAGTCGTCTGAGCTGCTCCCAGAACCCTCGGGCAGAAGGGGAGGACGGCATCTCCCTTTAAAAACCCGATGGCCTTGAGTTGACAAGGCACAACACACCTCCCTTGAGCGACTCGAAGGCTGTCACGCAGGAGAGGAGGGAGGGATGGTTTAAAGAAACTTTGTTGTGCTATTTTTGGGTTTGCATCTCTTATTGGAAGCATCAAAAAAAAAATATTAAAGCTGTTTCCTTTACTCGTAGGGATGCGTGTCCTTGACTTCAGATGTTTTCTGAAGGAGGATGGATGTCTAGGCCTGGGTCTTCGCGGGGACCGGCACGTATTCTTCCCAACAGCAGCGAAACAGCAGGCGGGAAGAAAGAATCAGACGAGGAGGAGGGGGATGAAGACAGATAATGGGGAGAAACTAAGTAAATGTATGGAAAGCCTCCCTCTCGGCTGGCATCTCACAGCCGCGGCTTCCAGAGGCCACTTGGCAGGGGCTCCCAAGGAAAATCCTGATCTCCAGGCTGCTGGAGCCCACAAAAGGCATCTTGAGTGGTACAGATGACACAAAGCTATGTGGAAGTGTCCATCTGCTGGAGGGTAGGGAGGCTCTGCAAAGGGACCTAAACAGGCTGGAGCGCTGGGCAGTGTCCAATGGCATGAGGTTTAACACGGCCAAATGCCGGGTCCTGCACTTGGGGCACAACAACCCTGAGCAGCTACAGACTGGGAGAAGCCTGGCTGGAAAGTGCCTGGAGGAGAGGGACCTCGGGGTGTTGGTCGACAACCGACTGAACATGAGGCAGCAGTGTGCCCAGGTGGCCAAGAAGGTCAATGGTATCCTGGCTTGGATCAGAAATGGTGTGACCAGCAGGGCCAGGGAGGTGATTCTCCCTCTGGACTCAGCACTGGTGAGGTCGCTCCTTGAATCCTGTGTTCAGTTCTGGGCCACTCAGCACAAGAAGGATGTTGAGGCTCTGGAGAGAGTCCAGAGAAGAGCAACGAAGCTGGTGAAGGGGTTGGAGAACAGACCCTATGAGGAGCGTCTGAGAGAGCTGGGGCTGTTCATCCTGGAGAAGAGGAGGCTGAGAGAAGACCTCATTACTCTCTACAAGTACCTGAGAGGAGGTTGTGGAGAGGAGGGAGCTGGGCTCTTCTCCCAAGGGACAGGGGACAGGACAAGAGGGAATGGCCTCAAGCTCCACCAGGGGAGATTTAGGTTGGAGATCAGGAGGAAGTTTTTCACACAGAGGGTCATTGGGCATTGGAATAGGCTGCCCAGGGAGGGGGTTGATTCACCTTCCCTGGAGGTGTTTAAAGCACAGGTAGATGAGGTCCTGAGGGACATGGTTTAGTGTCTGATAGGAATGGTTGGACAAGAAGATCCGATGGGTCCCTTCCAACCTGTTTGTTCTATGATTCTATGATTCTACATCTCCCTGCGCTGCCTACCCCACCGAGCACCTTGGTGGGTCCCTTCCAACCTGGTTGTTCTGTGATTCTGTGAGACACCCCAAGTCTGTGAAATGAATCCCAGGAAGGACAGAGAAGAGAAATCTCAAAGCTTCTGTTTTGTTTTTTTTGGTTTTTTTGGTTTTTTTTTGGTTTTTTTTTAATGGGAACCAAATGATTGTTTGAAGGAAACATTTAGTATAAACAAAACCCTGGAGAGCTAAATGCTTGCCAAACTCAGGCTGCCCGTGGGAGGATCGACACAGCAAACAGCACACACAACAGCAGGTGCTTCCTAACGGTACAGACCACATCAATGAATTGAAATAAATGAAGATTTAATATCTCTGCAGCCTTTCTTTTGACTAAACATTCCCAGAGATCCCCAGCAGCAGCACTAAGGAGAGCACCGGCCCTGTTTGTGAAGCCACATTTGGCATAAACAGCCTGGCAAGCAGTGGATGGGAAATAAAAAATGGTTTGTGTTGGAAGGGATCTCAAAGCCCATCTAGTCCCAGCCCTGTGCAGGGACACATCCCACGGTATCAGGCTGCTCCAAGCCCCATCCAACCTGGCCTTGAACAGCTCCAGGAAGGTTGGTTGGGTCTCAAGTTATCAGCGAAATCTTTCCAGGGTTTTCTGAGCAGCAGTGCAGTAGTTGATTTCCTCGGCAGGGACGTTTCCAGCTTTTAGCTGGCGATACCGGAGCTGCTGTGCAGCGCTTTGGCAGCAGGAGGAGAAGGGAGGATTCGGAGCGCAGCAGGAGGGATGCTCGTGTGATTGCAGCCACCATTCAGCAGGATGATGAAGAAAAGTGGGTTTAGAAAATTCTGCTTGCTGGCTGGTCGCTGTGATTAGGGGGGATGCAGGCATAAAACCCTTCCTGTGTGCTTACAAGTGCTCCCATCACTGAATAAATAGCTGGATAAAAAAATCTCAGATGAATACAACTGATTAACTGGCTGGTAGTGCACAGCAGGCAGCTTAAGTGGAGGCAGCACCTCGAGCCGACACAGCTCCACAGAGGCTGATGTTGCTGTTCAGTCACAAGAGGGCGAGATGCCCAGAGATTTCCAATCCTTTTTGCCTCCTCGTTGGAGGATTTCCAAAATGGCACCAGGCTGGGAATGGCTTATGTACCTCACGGCTAAACAGAAGCACAGGAAGGACATGGGGCTGTTCGAGTGCAGCTAGAGGAGGCCACGGAGATGATCCAAGGGCTGGTGCACCTCCTGCACGAGGCCAGGCTGAGAGAGTTGGGGTTGTTCAGCCCGGAGAAGAGAAGGTCCAGGGAGACCTTAGAGCTGAAAGAGGCTCCAGGAAAGCTGGGAAGGGACTTTTCATCAGGGAGGGCAGAGACAGGACCAAGGGGAAGGGTTTTCAGCTGAATGAGGGGAGATGGAGATGAGATCTTGGGCAGAAATGTTTTGCTGTGAGGGTGAGGAGACCCTGGTCCAGGTTGCCCAGAGCAGTGGTGGCTGCTCCATCCCTGGAGGGGTTCAAGGCCATGTTGGATGGGGCTTGGAGTCCTTGATCCAGTGGGAGGTGTCCCTGCCCATTGCAGAGAGGTGAAACAGGATGGACTTTAAGGTCCCTTCCAACCCAAAGCATTCAGTGATTCTATCAAAGGGAACACATGGCAACACTTTTAAAACAGGCAAACAGAAAGGAGAATTGAAAACCTTTTAATGGACCTACAGGATATCATCAAATTCACAGGCATAGAAAACAGCAATATTTCTCTGACTCTGTTGTGATCTGCGTATAAAAAGACAGGAGGCTGAAGAGTCCAGGAGGGGTTCAGTTGGTGGGTGGTGGAGGGGGAATAGCGCCGGGTCCCTCTGTGGGGAGCGGTGGTCTCATCATGGGCGGCAGAGGAGCAGGGGGGGGCACACCAGGCGCTGGTGGCAACTGAGGTGGCACCGGAGGTGGTGGCACCGGTCCGGAGGGGGGCATGGGAGGCAGGGTCATTCCTCCTGGAGGAGGTGGCGGCATGGAGTCCGGCAGTGGCGGCCGCGGGGGCATCCCATTCATCAGCGGAGGGGGAGGCGGCCGCTTGACAGTTGGGGGACCAGGAGGGAGGTTTGGGGGAGCAGGGGGCTTCTCCATCTTGAAGTGGAATTGAAGGAAGAACTGGGAAAGGAATGGAGAGAAGAAAAGCAAAGAGAAGGGAACAATTAACCCTCAGGACAGCTCTGTGCCGTCACATGATCCCCTCTGGCTGCAGCTTGGACCTCACAGGCCTTTGCAGGCCACAGCTGCCCTTCACCCTGCCTGGCACCAGCCTCGTCCTCTACTTTAACTCCTGCAAGATATGTTCTAAGCTCTAAGCGTTTTGTGACAGGCCGAAACCTGCCCTGCGCTTCCCCCTTTGCTCCCACACGCGACACCCAGCGAGGACACCTCCCCACACAAAGTCACACATGGGGAAGCCATGAGAGGAGGAAGTTTTTCACACAGAGGGTCATTGGGCATTGGAATAGGCTGCCCAGGGAGGTGGTTGATTCACCTTCCCTAGAGGTGTTTAAGGGACGGGTGGATGAGGTCTTGAGGGACTTGGTTTAGTGTTTGATAGGAATGGTTGGACTAGAAGATCCGATGGGTCCCTTCCAACCTGGTTGTTCTATGATTCTATGAGAGAGGGCACAGAGCTGGATGTGTGTGCACCGTTCTGATAGCAACTGAGGATTCTGCCTCCTAAATTCTCCCCACATATGAAGAGTTTTGCCAGAAGGAGTCACAGCACTGTCGCATTAAAGGAATTAAGGTTTTAGGGTGGATGGAATGGACGTGAACACCTGCACTGCCTTTCTCCCCAAGCTGCTCTGCCCTCCTGCTCCCTCTTGCACCGTTAAAGATCATAGAATCATAGAACAAGCAGGTCGGAAGAGACCCAGTGGATCATCGAGTCCAACCATTCCTATTAAACACTAAACCATGTCCCTCAGGACCTCATCTACCCATCCCTTAAACACCTCCAGGGAAGATGACTCAACCACCTCCCTGGGCAGCCTATTCCAATGCCCAATGACCCTCTGTGGGAAAAACTTCCTCCTAATCTCTAGCCTAAATCTCCCCTGGTGGAGCTTGAGGCCATTCCCTCTTGTCCTGTCCCCTGTCACTTGGGAGAAGAGCCCAGTTCCCTCCTCTCTACAACCTCCTTTCAGGTAGTTGTAGAGAGCAAGATGCTGCAGCATTCCCGATACCTGTTTGGTTTCCCTGTTCCAGTGGGTCCAAAACTTTCCTTCTGCTTTGTCGATTTCTCTGCTTGGCACCTGCAAGAAAAAAGAACAAGGAGCTATTCTTAGCAGCACCAGATTAGCTCAATGTCTCTTTTTAACACCAGAGCCCACGAGATAAGCACAGTTATTCCAGGCTGCTGCGAGACGCGCTCGTCTCAGACGTTATTAGATAGAGACGGGGGCAGGAAAGAATTAAGTTACTTCCCTATCGGTCAAGGACAATTGTGCTGGCAAAGACCCTCTCGGCACATCTGCACAGATGCTGAGGAGCAAAGCCCAGAAGGCTCTTTCTGTTCCAGACACAGAGAACGCAATGGCTCCCCAGAGCTCAGCTGACAGCTGAGTTTCCCTGCCAGAGCCCTCCGCAGGGTTTAATGACTTCCAGTCATCGATTTCCGACCCCCATTCAACTCCATTAACCCCCTGACAGCTAGAAAAGAATGATGCTCACTGGTTGTTAATGGAGTCCTAGAATCATGGAACGGTTTGGGGCCTTAAGCCCATCCAGTTCCACCCCGTCACAGGCAGGGACACCTCCCACTGGATCAGAGGCTCCAAGCCCCATCCAACCTGCCCTTGAACCCCTCCAGGGATGGAGCAGCCACCACTGCTCTGGGTAACCTGGGCCAGGGCCTCCTCACCCTCACAGCAAAATATTTCTCCCCAAGATCTCATCTCAATCTCTACTCTTTCAGCTGAAAACTGTTCCCCATTGTGCAATCCCTGCACTCCCTGATCAAAAGCCCCTTCCCAGCTTTTCTGGAGCCCCTTTCAGTACTGGAAGCTGCTCTAAGGTTTCCCTGAACCTTCTCTTCTCCAGGCTGAACAACCCCAACTTTCTCAGCCTGTCCTCGTACAGGAGGTTCTCCAGCCCCTGAATCTTCTCTGTGGCCTCCTCTGGACTTGCTCCAACAGCTCCATGTCCTTCCTGTGCTGAGAATTCCAGAGCTCAACACAGGGATCCAGGTAGGGTCTCACCAGAGCAGAGCAGAGGGGAAGAATCCCCTCCCTTGCTCTGCTGCTCACACTTCACTTTCAGCCCAGGACATGGTTGGTTTTCTGAGCTGTGAGAACACTGACGGATCACATTGAGCTCCTCATCCATCAATGTCTTCCAAAACACAGTAAGGGAGCTTTCGCAGTAATCAGTTAATTGCTATCCTTACCTTGAACGCTATGGTTTCATAGGGCTCTGCTGCCATCAGAAGGTACTGCCAGCGTCTGTCTGGGGGCTCGATCCTCTGCTCGTAGGCCGACATGAACCGATGACGAGGCATGATGCTTTCGGCAATCTCCGGATAATCGATCTGTTTGGGTGTTAGGGCAGCATTAAGGAGAATCGCAGAATCATGGAATGGTTTGGGTTGGAAGGGACCTCAAAGCCCATCCAGTTCCAACCCTCTGCCACGGGCAGGGACACCTCCCACTGGATCAGGGGCTCCAAGCCCCATCCAACCTCGCCTTGAACCCCTCCAGGGATGGGGCAGTCACAGCTTCCCTGGAAAACCTGGACCAGGGCCTCCCCACCCTCCCAGCAAAACATTTCTTCCTAAGATCTCATCTCAATATTTAAGCTGAAAACCGTTCCCCCTCATCCTATCCCTGCACTCCCTGAACATCCCCTTTTCACTCCCCCTTTGTACAGAGCTCTGAAGAACACCAAGAGATCGATTCCAAACAGAAAAATTAGTGCCACCAAAGCAAAGAGCTGGACAAATACAGTCACAGATTTGCTTGACATCATCATCAGCAGAGGACTAGCAACATCAGACCTTTATAAGTTATTAGTTCATGAATCCTGTCCAGAACTTCACATATGCACAACCAAGATAACACAAACATCATTTTGATGGGAACGGTTGGACTCGATGATCCGGTGGGTCTCTTCCAACCTGGTGATTTTATGATTCTATGACCAAGAGTTTTAACAGTGCCTTTACCTGGAAGAGAAGGCTCTGCTGGCCTGTTTCTGGATCTCTCTGTTTGGTCACTGCAAAAGGAATAAGAGAGCTCAGCGCATCACGTAGCAACTTTAGATCTGTCCTAGGAAACACACAATATTTTCCCCATTTATAAAAAGCCACCACATTATCTTTAAGAAAGCTACTAAAGATCTCTGCTGAAATTCAGCTGCTGCAGCCGCAGAGATAAAGCAGCCACAGTTAGACCTGAAGGCCGAAACAGAACAATGGGGTTTTCAGAGGAAAAAAACTCGAGCCCAACAGGCAATGAGTGATTTACGAGCGTTAGTGAAAGATGGAACAGCAGGATGAAAGCAGGCGACTGCAACAATGTCGTCAGCTCCTGCTTGACTGCTGATCAGATCTGAAGGACTGAGGCACACCAATCTATTATTAAAACAGCTCTCGCTCAACCGTCAGCACCAGAGAGAGGTTCCACGGGCAATTCAAACAGTAAAGGACATCAGGAGGTAAGCCCATATCTTATTCATGGACAGATCTGCTAAGAAGGCTAATTAATAATTCACACCCACGCTGCACTTGAGGCGGCAGCAGCAGCAGTCGGTGTCTCCCTCGCAGACACCTGACACCCTACACACCTTTGTAACCCGGGCGGCCGATTTTCACAAACTTCTTCACTTCCACCTTGACTTTTTCTGGTGCAGGCTGGGCAGGGGCCTCCTTTGCCTCCTTGGCAGCTCGCCGGGCCCTGGATTAATATGAGATGTGCCACAGTCAGAAGATTAGATGCACTTTTTTCTAACTGATCACAGAATCACCAGGTTGGAAGAGACCCACTGGATCATAGAGTCCAACCACTCCTAACAGACACTAAATATGCAATAGGAGCAGCTTGAACCCCTTTGCTATGGAATATTTAGCACCTCACGGAGTGTGTGTCTGGAAAATCTGCTCCCACTAGGGGTTGAGTAGATCCACCCTGTCATCTCAATGATGTTATCCACCCGAAGATGACCTCAGTGCCTGTCTTGACAATGGATTTGAGATTATTCATTTTGTGGAATAAAGAAGAAACCCTGCAAAATTTCATTGGAACAGGTTGCCCAGGGAGGGCGTTGATTCACCTTCCCTAGAGGGGTTTAAGGCACAGGTAGACAAGGTGCTGAGGGACATGGGTTAGTGATTGATAGGAACGGTTGGACTCGATGATCCGATGGGTCTCTTCCAACCTGGTGATTCTATGATTCTATGAAATGAGTCACCTACATCAAAGCAAACTGGATTTCTTAAAATAAAGCTCACAAACTTCTCCCAGGCTGTATTCGCAACCCCAGATCCTTAGAAGCAGACACAGGGAATTTTTTTTTGCTTTCAAAACGCTTTCCCCTGCTTCCTCCAGACACCTCACAGCTGGCTCTGAGCGTGGAACAGGGCTTGTCAGTGCTGTTTTTTGAGGGACGTGGTTTAGTGATTGATGGGAATGGTTGGACTCGATGATCCGGTGGGTCTCTTCCAACCTGGTGATTCTATGATTCTATGATTCATAGCTAGGCTGCGCCTCCTGGCTAAGCCAGGCTGTTCACTAGGAAACACAGACAGGCGAGAACACATCGTGCTCCTGTGCAACCGAGTGTGAGATTCCTCGGCGCACGCAGCATCATTTTGAAGCGCTGCGGTGACAGAGAATAAAGCTACAGCAGAGGATGACTTACAGATTGGTCTGATGCTTCTTCCCCTGGGTGTGTGCTAAGTAGCTTCCCTGAAATAAAAAAAAAACAAGGCAGAAGGACGTTACACGAAGACAGTTCCCAAACTGACACCTGTCACAGAGCAGAGTCAATCTCGCAGGTCGACAGGGATATTTTAAGCCGCAGAAGAGAGGCATCGTACTCAAAAATTGCAGATTGTTCTCAGAAACTGTCAGGTTTCGCACACGCAAGCTGTTATCATCTCTTCAGCAGTCACTCAGCAGGCACAGCCCAGGTTCTGGTGCTTGATTATGTCAAAATACCCACTGTCGAGATCAAGACAGCTATTCCACTCACCTCATTGTTGTGCAGCGTGAGGCAGAGCTTGCATTCGTAAGAGCCCAAGTGATTTTTCATAAAATAAGGATCCTAGGAAGAGAATTATTACACAGTTAGAAGCAAAATTCACGGCAAAGTAACAAAGTAAGCAAAATAGCAATGAACTCTCGCTTGCCCTGGAAGAACTGAGTTCATAGAGTTAAATTATCGTAGAATCACTAGGCTGGAAAAGACCTTTAAGGTCATTGAGTCCAACAGTGTCACCACCACTAATCCAACCCCTGAGAACCTCATCTACCCATCAATTAGAATCATAGATGGAAGAGACCCACTGGATCATCGAGTCCAACCCTTCCTATCAAACACTAACCCACGTCCCTTGGCACCTTTAGGGCTATGAACACAGAGAGAAGCAATAGCTGCACTGTTCATTGGTGACAGGGCACCCAGTGCAGCCCAGAAACAGCAAAACACCAACTAATCCCACAGAGACTGAGAAGAACACAGGAACAGCTGCTTGGGGGTCAGTCCTGCCACAAATGTTTCTCATTTGACTCCCACATTACCCACAACTCCCCAGTAATTCATAGAGTCACAGAATCACCACCAGGTTGGAAGAGACCCACCAGATCATCAAG
Organism: Coccyzus lansbergi; assembly: GCA_033558105.1. Lineage (NCBI taxonomy): Eukaryota > Metazoa > Chordata > Aves > Cuculiformes > Coccyzidae > Coccyzus > Coccyzus lansbergi. Next base: position 91,894 of record JAUMJK010000407.1, on the reverse strand, counting down.
TCCAACCATTCCTATCATTCTCTCACCATCAAAGCCGTTTCACCCAGGCAAAGCTCTAAACTTTTCACAGAAGGGTTTAGGTTGGAAGGGACCTTAAAGTCCATCCAGTTCCAACTCCCTGTGCCGAGCAGGGACATCTCCCACTGGATCAGGAGCTCCAAGCTCCATCCAACCTGTTCTTGAACCCCTCCAGGGATGGAGCAGGCACCACTGCTCTGGGCAACCTGGGCCAGGGCCTCCCCACCCTAATATTAATTAATTTTCAAGACAGAAGCCACAGATCTGCTCTTCCCTCTGGCGGCAGAGGCCAAGTCTCACCTTGTTGATGTCAATGGTTTCCAACGCCAGCTGCCGGAGCCTCTCCCTGCGGTCCCGGTTACTTTCTGAGGCAGAGGCTACGCCTCCACTTCCAGTTTTCCCCCCCGGACGATGCTGAAAATCCATGATGGGAACTTCTGTGCTTCAGATGCTTATGGAGAAAGGAAGAGTCTGGGAAAAGTGAGAAAAGAAGGAAAAGAAATGTGAGTGGCAACCAATGCTCTGCCTAACATGGAGGCCACAGGTCCTCAGCAAGGGTCAAAGCCGCACCTCAAACACCCTCAGCCCTTCAGTGAGGATCAACCTCTCTCTCAAACACCCCCTAGTCTTAGAATCATAGAATCACCAGGTTGGAAGGGACCCATCGGATCATGGAGTCCAACCGTTCCTATCAAACACTAAACCATGTCCCTCAGCACCTCATCTACCTGTGCCTTAAACACCTCCAGGGAAGGTGAATCAACCACCTCCCTGGGCAGCCTATTCCAATGCCCAATGACCCTCTGTGTGAAAAACTTCCTCCTAATCTCCTGCCTAAACCTCCCCTGGCGGAGCTTGAGGCCATTCCCTCTTGTCCTGTCCCCTAGTCCCTCAGCAAGGGTCCATGCTCCCTCCCAACACTCCCCGGCAAGGGTCTAAGTCCTCCCAGACATCCCCCAGCCCCTCAGCAAGGACCACAACCACCTCCCTTTCAAGCAGTCCCAACCCATTAGTGAGACTCAAAGTCCTCCCACACCCCTCAACACCTCAGTGAGGGTTCAAGCCCCCCTTGAACAACCACAGCCCTTCAGAACAGGCCCAAGCCCCACAAAACACACCCAACAAGGGTTCAAGCCCCACTCGAACTCCCCCAGCCCTTCACTGAGAGCTGATAACCTCCCCAAACACCCCTTGGCCTCACCTGAACACCCCCAGCTCTTCAGCAAGGACCACACACTCTAAGCACCCCCAATCCCTTAGCAAGGTTCAGAGCTCCCCTCCAAACACTTTCAAGCCCATCAGCAAGAGTGAAAGCTCCCCCACGCACCTCTAATCCCTAAGGGAGGCTCAGAGCCTCCTCTAAACACCCTCCTGCTCCTCAGCATGCACCCATGTTCCCCAAAACAACCCTCAGCCAGAGCAAACTCCACCCCAGCCCCTCAGCGAGGGTCCAATCCCCATTTCCAAGAACCCCAACCACTCAGCAAGGGCAGGACACCCCCCCCCCAAACACGCCTGAGAGAAGAGCAAACACCCTCAGCCCCCCAATAAGAATCACAGAACAACCAGATTGGAAGAGATCTATCGGATCATCGAGTCCAACTATTCCTATCAAACACTAAACCAGGTCCCTCAGCACCTAATCTACCTGTCCCTTAAACACCACCAGTGAAGGGGAATCAACCACCTCCCTGGGCAGCCTCTGACAGTGCCCAATGACCCTCTGTGAGAAAAACTTCCTCTTAATCTCCAGCCTAAATCTCCCCTGGAGGAGCTTGAGGCCATTCCCTCTTGTCCTGTCCCCTGGCACTTGGGAGAAGAGCCCAGCTCCCTCCTCTCTACAACCTCCTGTCAGGTAGTTGTAGAGAGTAATGAGGTCTCCCCTCAACCTCCTCTTCTCCAGGATAAACACCCCCAGCTCTCTCAGACGCTCCTCATAGGGCCTGTTCTCCAGCCCCTTCACCAGCTTCGTGGCTCTTCTCTGGACTCGCTCCAGAGCCTCAACATCCTTCTTGTGCTGAGGGGCCCACAACTGAACACAGGATTCAAGGAGCGGCCTCACCAGAGCTGAGTAAAGAAGGAGAATCACCTCCCTGGCCCTGCTGGTCACACCATTTCTGATCCAAGCCAAGATGCCATTGGCCTTCTTGGCCACCTGGGCACACTGCTGGCTCATGTTCAGTCGGCTGTCGTATAATAATAAGGGTGCAAGCTTCCCTGAAACACCCCCAGCTCCTCAGCAAAGCCCACAGCAGCCCCTAAATACCCAAAGGAAAGGATCCAGACCCCCTTCAAACACCCCCAGTGAGGACCACAACCCTGCCCTAAGCTCTCAACCCTAACCTCTAATCTCTTAGTGAGGCTCAGAGCCGCCCCCAAAGACCCTTCCGCAAACCTCACCCCCTCACACACCCCAGAAAGGCCGCGAAGTCCCCGGGACTCCTCCTTAAGGTCCGTACCGGCCCGTTCCACTTCGCACCCTCTTCCCGCGCCGCCACCACCCACACCACTTCAGCGACCACTTCCGGTTCGGTCAGGGTACTTCCGGTGAGAGCGGGGCATTTCGGGGCCTGGGGAGGGATCTTCCGGTGAGGTCGAGGACACCTCAGGTTCTGATAAAAATACTTCCGGTGAGGTCGAGGACATTTCCGGTAAGGTCCCCGAGGGCACTGTGGGCTCAGGCGCTACAGAGAGGGCGAGGCACTTCCGGTATAGACGGGAGCACTTCCGGCGCGGGCCGGGGCCGGGGCGATGGTGGGGCCCTAGGGGCCGTGGGGGCCGCGCCATGCGGTACAACGAGCGGGAGCTGCTGAGCCTCGCCCGGCAGCCCGCGGAGAAGGCGGCCGAGGTGTTGATGCGGGTGCCCAAGAAGGGGAGCGGTGAGTGGGGGGAGCGGGAGGGCGGGGCGGGAGACTGGGGAGAGGGAGTGAGGAGTGTCTCCTGTGCGAGGCCAGGCTGTGGGAGTTGGGAGTCTTCAGCCTGGAGAAGAGAAGGTTCAGGGAGACCTTAGAGCAGCTTCCAGTATTGAAAGGGGCTCCAGGAAAGCTGGGGAGGGGCTCTTGATCAGGGAGGGCAGGGATAGGATAAGGGGAATGGTTTGGAGCTGAAAGATTGAGATGAGATCTTGAGGAGAAATGTTTTGCTGTGAGGGTGAGGAGGCCCTGGCCCAGGTTGCCCAGAGCAGCGGTGGCTGCCCCATCCCTGGAGAGGTTCCAGGCCAGGTTGGATGGGGCTTGGAGCCCCTGATCCAGTGGGAGGTGTCCCTGCTCATAGAATCATAGAATTATAGAACAACCAGGTTGGAAAAGACCTTTAAGGTCATTGAGTCCAACAGCGTCACCACCACTAATCCAACCCTTTGTGCCCAGAGTCTGTTTCTTCTTAATTTGGGCTCCCATGGGATGGGGGTTTATTGGTTCCCTTTGCGTTACCTGTTTTTCCTTTCTCTTCCCCCCAAACCTGATGCCCCATCCCTGGAGGGATTTCAAAGCCCTGTAGATGCTTAGGGACTGCGTTTAATGGGGGAGTTGGCAGTGTTGGGTTAAGGGTTGGACTAAATGATCTCAAAGGTCACCCAGAGCTGTGCCGGGTGCTGGCAGGGGAGGCCAGGGCTGTCCTTCTGGCCACCTCAACACTCTTTTTCTTTGCAGTGTTAAAGAAACGCCTCGTGAAACTTGTTGTCAACTTTCTGTTCTACTTCCGGACAGATGAAGCAGAGGTGAGGAATCTTTTCAGAGAATCATAGAACAACCAGGTTGGAAGAGACTTACTGGATCATTGAGTCCAACCATTCCCATCACTAACCCATGTCCCTCAGCACATCATCCACCCTCACCTTAAACCCCTCCAGGGAAGGTGACTTAAACCCCCTCCCTGGGCAGCCTCTGACAGTGACCAAGGACCCTTTCCATGAAGTATTTTTTCCTAATATCCAGCCTGACCCTCCCCTGGTGGAGCTTGAGGCCATTCCCTCTCGTCCTGTCCCTTGGGAGAAGAACCCAGCTCCCTCCTCTCCACAACCTCCTTTCAGGGAGTTGGAGAGAGCAATGAGGTCTCCCCTCAGCCTCCTCTTCTCCAGGATAAACACCCCCAGCTCTCTCAGCTGCTCCTCTTCTTCTTCAGCCCCTTCACCAGCTTCGTTGCTCTTTGGACTCACTCCAGAGCCTCAACATCCTTCTTGTTGTCATTTCTTTTCCTCCCTCTCTCTATCCTGTTTTTCTGGGACTCGGCTCTGAGGCTTTATCCTTCACTGCCACTCATGCTGCTTTGCTCTTTTTTCTACTGGTTATTCATAAGCCCTTTTGTCTGTTCTGTCGGAGGGCAGAGGGTGTTCCTGAACAGATCAGAGTTCAGCAGGTGGGTGGAGGCTGCCAGTATAAAACCACCGCACCACAGACGCATCAGAAACCACATTTTTTCCGTCTCTTCCTTATTTGCCTCTCACATTTTGTTTAGCCTGAATAAATATTTCACTTGGAGGTTGATTTTGTTTATGGTTTGCGGCACCCTTAGGCTCTCATGTCCTTGTTCTGCGTGCACTGGTGAGCAAACAACACCCCAGTTTGTCTGGTTATTAAAGTCTCACCAGGCTCGAGGGCTGCCCTTACAACTCAAATATTTCTTCTGCATTGAATTTACTAAGCAAGGAAGTGAACTTATTGGCTGTCTTGGCATCACAGAAATGAATCCTAGAATCATCAGGTTGGAAAAGACCCACTGGATCATCGAGTCCAACCATTCCCCTCAAATACTCTCAAATATGGTTGGACTTGATGATCCGGTGGGTCTCTTCCAACCTGGTGATTCTATGAACTACTCTCGAATACTCTCAAATACTCTCAAATACTCTCAAATACTCTCAAATACTCTCAAATACTCTCAAATACTCTCAAATACTCTCAAATACTCTCAAATACTCTCAAATGCAAAAGCCCAGACTGATTCTAAGCAAGTAGAAATGTTTAGCGTCAAGTTAACGTGCGCAAAGCATTCCAGGTAAGGCTGATGTGATGGAACAAGTCACCAGGCACAAGGAGGGAGATCAAAAAACCATCAGCATTCATACAGGTGAACTGAATTACTTTAGAAGTAATAACCAGGTTATGAAACCTGCTTAAAGGGCACCAGGCAAGCTCGGGAGGGTCGGAACACGGTTGCACGGGTGGCTGGTGGGGGTTAACCCCCCTCTCTCTGGCTCTTTTCCAGCCCATCGGAGCCCTGCTGCTGGAGCACTGCAAGATCACCAAAGAGGAGGAGAACGTCTTCTCTATCAGTGAGTCCTGCACCCGCATTCCCTTTGTGTTCCCCTTACGGCAAGCGGTGCCATGGAAAAGGAAATATTTTCATAGAATCATAGAACAACCAGGTTGGAAGGGACCCATCGGATCTTCTAGTCCAACCATTCCTATCAAACACTAAACCAAGTCCCTCAAGACCTCATCCACCCGTCCCTTAAACACCTCCAGGGAAGGAGAATCAACCTCCTCCCTGGGCAGCCTATTCCAATGCCCAATGACCCTCTGTGTGAAAAACTTCCTCCTAATCTCCAGCCTGAATCTCCCCTGGCGGAGCTTGAGGCCATTCCCTCTTGTCCCGTCCCCTGTCCCTTGGGAGAAGAGCCCAGCTCCCTCCTCTCCACAACCTCCCTTCAGGTTGTTGTAGAGAGTAATGAGGTCTCCTCTCAGCCTCCTCTTCTCTAGGCTAAACAACCCCAGCTCTCTCAGACGCTCCTCATAGGGCCTGTTCTCCAGGCCCTTCACCAGCCTCGTCGCTCTTCTCTGGACTTGCTCCAGAGCCTCAACATCCTTCTTGTGCTGAGGGGCCCACAACTCAACACAGGATTCAAGGAGCAGCCTCACCAGTGCTGAGTCCAGAGGGAGAATCACCTCCCTGGCCCTGCTGGTCACACCATTTCTGATCCAAGCCAAGATGCCATTGGCCTTCTTGGCCACCTGGGCACACTGCTGGCTCATGTTCAGTCGCTGTTGACCAACACCCCCAGGTCCCTCTCCCTCTGGCAGTTTTCCAGCCAGACTTCTCCCAGTCGGTAGCTCTGCATAGGGTTGTTGTGCCCCAAGTGCAGGACTCGGCATTTGGCCGTGTTAAACCTCATCCCACTGGACACTGCCCAGCAGTCCAGCCTGTTTAGGTCCCTTTTCATACTTAGTTCCTGCTTTCCCCTTTCTTTCTCTGGTGTCGGTGGGATTGACACTCCTGAGTTTCCTGAGCAGAGTTAAGGCTCCTAAGCTCCTTCTCCTCCTCTCTGGACTGTTGCTCCAGTGTGGCCAAGCCCCATCCTGAGCACACCAGCGGTTTTTTTTTGCTGGATGAAACAGCCTGTGAGGAGAGAAGAGCAGCACTCACAGCAGCCACCCTGCAGCTCCGTGCCCCTGGCACTGCCTCGCTGGGAGGGTTTGGTATTGACAGATCGCGGCTTCTGGCCGCTTGTGTTTTATCAAGAAAGCGTGAGCTGCAGATAAAGCATCTGCCGGGCTCCTCTAGCCCCCGTCCTCCCTCCCGTCGCGCTCTGTGTCCTTGTGTCGATAGCCCTGGCTCCAACTGGCTCGTGCTTGCATTGTCCTTTGTAAGCAGCCTTTCATCCAACAACTAATCATTGTGTGAGAGGTATGTGGCAAACACAACAGGATGTTTCTCTCCAAGGCCATCCCCGTATCTTTTTGGCCTGCGTGGCGGGAGCAGCTGCTTTTCTCTGCCGAGCTTCGTCTCCTCCTTCTGCCTTGAGAGGCAGCGTTTGTGCTTTCATGGAATCATAGAATCATCAGGTTGGAAGAGACCCACCGGATCATTGAGTCCAACCATTCCCATCAGTCACTAACCCATGTCCCTCAGGACCTCATCTACCCGTCCCTTAAACACCTCCAGGGAAGGTGAATCAACCACCTCCCTGGGCAGCCTATTCCAATGCCCAATCACCCTTTCTGGGAAAAACTTTCTCCTGATGTTCAGCCTAAATCTCCCCTGGCAGAGCTTGAGGCCATTCCCTCTCGTCCTGTCCCCTGTCCCTTGGGAGAAGAGCCCAGCTCCCTCCTCTCCACAAGCTCCTCTCAGGGAGTTGGAGAGAACAATGAGGTCTCCTCTCAGACTCCTCTTCTTCTCCAGGATGAACACCCCAGTCTCTCTCAGCCATTCCTCATAGGGCCTGTTGTCCAGCCCCTTCACCAGCTTTGTTGCTCTTCTTTCTCCAAGTCACGCTCGAACAACCTGACTAGACTGATCCCTGAGCACCACGCTCGGTGTTTCTAGGGCTGTCGAGGGAGCTCTGGTGAATGAGAATTCCTGAAAAAGTATTAAAGCCGATGGCAGTTGGTGTCAGGTTGTGTCCCCGTGCAGCAGGCCTGGGGGCTCAATGCAGCCTGACCCATTTACTTCTCAGCAGCAGCCCTGATCTCTGTGTGCTGCGCACTGAAGAGCAGAGCTCTGGGGACACTGTAATTAATTAGCTGTCCTGATTCTATCTTGGTGAAGAGCTGGAGCTGTGCGGGGACTTGCTTTCCACTGGCACCAAATTCCCAAATACCTCAGGCAAAGGCAGGTCAGCACTTTCCCGAATGCTATTGTGTCCCTCACGTGGCTTCCCTCTGCATAGATGAATCCATAGATAGCCCCTTCACCAGCTTCACTGCTCTTCTCTGGACTCGCTCTAGAGCCTCAACATCCTTCTTGTGCTGAGGGGCCCACAACTGGACACAGGATTTGAGGAACAGTCTCACCAATGCTATGTACAGAGGGAGAAGAACCTCCCTGACCCTGCTGGTCACACCGTTTCTGATCCAAGCCAAGATACCATTGGCCTTCTTGGCCACCTGGGCCACTCTGGCTCATGTTCAGTCAGTTGTCAACCAAGCTGAGCAGAGATCGGGGCCTGGTAGTCTGGCAGTTGCCAGCAAGGCAGTAGAACGCCAGCAGCTCTGCCAGGACCTCCCTTAAGCCTTTTCCTGATCTCTGGCAGGTTTCCTTGAGGAGCCAGAGAGGAAATACCGCTTTGAATGTGACAGCGAAGAGCAGTGTCAGGAGTGGATCGAGGCGCTCAAGAGAGCCAGGTTTGTGAGGTCTGCCTTGTACCCTTGGTGCCTTTTGCTTCCCGGGACCTGCTTGTGGTGGCCTCAGGGAGGACAGCGGTTTATCTTCTCCAGAGCAAACTTCCCTTCAGCTCTAAATAGCATCTGAAACTTCTCCACATCCTTTTCTGCTCAGCCTGTTGCATGGTCTGTTCCTGTCTTGCAGCTACGAATTCATGAGGAGGAGCTTGATTTTCTACCGCAACGAGATCCAGAAAATGACAGGGAAGGTGAGTCTCTTGGAGTCGCTTGTCAGGCTCTGGGCCGGAGCAGGGGAGGGTGATCTCGGGCGCTGCTGCCAACTGTTCTGGTCGCCCTGGGAGTGGAATATCCCATAGGCAGGCAGTTCCTGAAGCCATGGACTCTGCAGCCAGGCCTGAGCCTCTTCCTCAGCTCCAGCCCTCGTATGAGCACTCTGCCAGTGGCCGAATGGCTCAAGGTTTGTAGCCAGGTCTGGCCTGGGCTAGCCCAGAGTCCCTTTCATAGAATCACAGAACAACCAGGTTGGAAGGGATCCATTGGATCATCGAGTCCAACCATTCCTATCAAACACTAACCCATGTCCCTCAGCACCTCATCCACCCGTCCCTTAAACACCTCCAGGGAAGGTGAATCAACCACCTCCCTGGGCAGCCTTTGGTCCTCTGGAGGAGTTTCAGGCAGCCCTGGCCAGGTCAGAGCAGGATTGAGATGCTGCTCACACCTCTGGCTGCTGCTCCTGTGCCAGCGGAGACTGAATAGAGCCTGTGAACCCACATTATCCGCTGCATCCTCCCCAAGGACTGCTGTTTTTCTGAGGCTGTGGTAAATCCAGCACACGACTGGCACCAGCCCTAGGCCGAGGGGCAGCCCCCTCCTTGCCTGCCTCTCACTGTGCCCTCCCTCTCCTCCTGCTGCAGGATCCCCTGGAGCAGTACGGGATCTCCGAGGAAGCTCGCTTCCAGCTGGGAACACCCAAGCAGTCACCCCCTTCCCTGGGCTGAACTGACTTCAGGCACCGGAGAGTCACCCCAAGCGCCCCACGAAGAACAGCAGCAGCGACCAAGTGACTTTTTAATTTATTAGCCAAATAATCTTGTAGGTTTTTTTAAAAAAAGGGCTCCTTGAACATTCCCACTTTCCCAGCTGTGGAGGCAGCCAGTCCTACCGCTCCCTGCAGGCGGAAGCCAGAGTTAAACCCTGCTGGGTCCTGGTGAGAGCAGAGGAGGCAGGGGGTGAGCACAACCAGCTCTAGCCCTCGGCTTCCTCCTGTTGCGCTCCTGCAGGGAACTGCCTTTAGGATCTTCACGGGAACCATCAAGAGCTGCTCTAAGAGGATGTTCCAACCGATTGCATTGCTGTGCTGGCAGGGTTAACTCAGCCTTTTGGATTATGGAGGCCTGTTGGGAGCACCTGGCAGCCACGAAGGAGCAGGAACACTTCCCTTAACACCAGGAGCTCAGTCCAGCTCTGGCTGACAGGGAGCAGCCGCTGGCACTGGGTTGTTTCCTCCTTTCTCAGAGCAGGCGTTGCAGGTTCCCAGTGCAGCCCAGGCCGCAGCGTGTCAGCCCTCGCAAACACCTTAGGGATTGAAACTGCAGAGCAGAAGGGAGCAAAGGCAGGGGATGAGAGCTGGGGGGGGTGAGCCTGTTTCCTCCCCAGTGCTGCAGGCTGTGAGAGGAAAGCCGGGTGGAGAGGGTGTGAAGGCAGGAATTGCTCCCCTTGGGCTGGGCTTTGGGGCTCCGAGAAGTTAAGGCGAGAGCTGTGACAGTTTGGGGGTAACTGGGCATTAACACTGCATTCCCTGAGCCGCTGCTGCAGCTTCTGCAAAGGGAGAGACCAGAAAACTGTGCCAAGCTCCCAGCGCGAGCTGCCAGGGACCACGGCTGCGTTTCCTTGGGGCTCCTGGAACAGAGAGATAAGGAAAAACATCCATCTCTCCTTGGGGCTCCACACCTTCAGCCTTTGTTTGGGGAAGGAGAATGGAAAAGCTGCAGGAAGGGGCCTTGGGAGTGTCCCAGGTTGCGCGACAACCGCTGGGGAGGAAAATGCAGCTGGAGGACTTAGCTGGAGCTCTGGGGGTTTGCAGCTTGGGGTGTTGCTCTGCCACGTGAGCTCGGCTGCTCCGCAGGGACCCAGTACATGGGGGATCTGGGTAGGACGGCTGGGCCTGAAGAGAAACTTCAGCTCTTTCTCTGTCTAGAAACTGGTGCCAAAAGAGCCCCCACCGTGAGCGTTAGTGACCCAGCCTCCCCTCTTCCCCCTCATGCTCCCAGGTACCAGGAGAGGGGCAGGCGTCACTGATGCTTTATTTTTTAACCTCAAAGCGAAGCTATTCCCCTTCCCTCCCCAGCTATTCCCTTTCCCTCCACTGGTTCCAGGTGCTCGCTCCACAAATTACCAAAATCAGCAGCAGGGCAGCTGCTCTGCACGCGAAGCTGAGGACACGACAGGGTGGAAACAGAAAATAGGGCAGTTCTGGAGACAGATGGTGACCCCGGTGGAAGCAGCACAGAGGGATTAAAGGCAGGAGCACAGGACAGCTCGGCCGTTAGGGATCTGGTGTCCTCAGATGGCTTTAAAGTCCAGTTTAATCCGCACAAACCTCACTGCTTTGCCTCGGTGCAGGGATACGGTGCTGATGCGGGGTACACGGCACCTTTATGTACGTCTGTCTGGTCGCTGGAGAGAGGACGGACAGACGGACGTGCACAGGACAATCAGAGCCGCTTCCCCATGGTTGTGTGGGACTGAGCAGAGCAGCCCCAGGCTCCTCAGCGCAGCTTCACCTCCTCGGTTTAGCCAGCAGTGAGTGCAGGTCCTGCCAGCCCCTGCCAGAGGCAGCACATCCGCATCCAAAGTCACCTCCTGGGGTTCAGCATCACTGCAGTATTCAATTAGTGAGCCTCTAAACGAAGCCATGGGGCTTCTGCACTCATTCTGAGCAGCCCCAATGCTGTCCCGAGGTTCTGTCTCCAGCCACCCTGTACCCAACAGCTTCACCCTGTGCCCGTCCGACACCTTCCCGAGGATGAGCTGCCTCCCCGCGTCCTCGCTGCACATACAAGGGGCATTTTATGAGTTTAGCGCAAGCGAATCCCAGCGCTTGAGAGGCACCAATCACATTTCCTAATTGAATGTAAGACAAAAGCTGTGAAGGGTTCTGCAGGCCAGCATCGTGGCCCAGAGCAACACCTGGAGGAGCAGTTGGGGAGCAGGTCCGGTTTCCGCAGGGAGGGGACGTTGGACACTTGGGATCTGCACCTACTGCTGGTGATTTATAGACAACTGTTTGTTTTCATACTTCAGTCACTGTGCTTTTTGTATCCCCCTGGCAGGCGGCTGATGCCGTTTGTTCTTTGTAAAGTGAACACTTCCAATAAAACGTTGTTTTAATCCTTGGGGCGGTTGGAAGCCTTCTGAGAAGCCAAACCTCGCTGGGGAGAGGGGACTGCAGCGAGCGTGGGGGCCAGAGGAGCCATAAAATCACCAGGTTGGAAAAGACTCATCAGATCATCAAGTCAAACCATTCCCATCAATCACTAAACCATGTCCCTCAGCACCTCATCCCTCAAACCTCATCCCTTAAAACCCTTCAGGGAAGGTGACAACCCCCTCCCTGGGCAGCCTCTCCCACTGCCCAATCACCCTTTCTGGTTTTTTTTTTTTTCCTGATGTTCAGTCTGAACCTCCCCTGGAGGAGCTTGAGGCCATTCCCTCTCATCCTGTCCCTTGGGAGAAGAGCCCAGCTCCCTCCTCTCCACAACCTCCTTTCAGGAAGTTGGAGAGAGCAATGAGGTGTCCCCTCAGCCTCCTCTTCTCCAGGATAAACACCCCCAGCTCTCTCAGATGCTCCTCTTCTTCTCCAGCCCCTTCACCAGCTTCGTTGCTCTTCTCTGGACTCACTCCAGAGCCTCAAAATCCTTCTTGTGCTGAGGGGCCCACAACTGACCCCAGGATTCGAGGTTTGGTCTCACCAGTGCCGAGTCCAGAGGGTCCAGAGGAGGCAGGAGAGAGCAGCAGTGGTGAGGGCTCCACAGTGTGGTTGTTCAAGGCCTTTTGCCAACAGAACCGAGCACTTGGCAGCAGCGTGAGGGAGAAATGGGATGAGGAAGATGAACAAGGTCATCTAAAATCCTACCTGGAGCTGCCCTGCGTCCCAAGAGTGGAAGTGTCCAGCAGAGCAGGGACAGCCTCTCGTTGAGAATCCATTAACAAATCAACTAAGAAAAGGTTGCGGCCACATCTGAGATTCAACTCCATCGTCCAGCTGATTTCTGTTATATTATACGGCTAAAAGGGTAAATAGGGTTGCTCAGCCTGGAGAAGAGAAGGTCCAGGGAGACCTTAGAGCAGCTTCCAGGACTGAAAGGGTCTCCAGGAAAGTTGGGGAGAGGCTCTTGATCAGGGAGGGCAGGGATAGGACGAGGGGGAGCAGTTTTCGGCTAAAGAAGGGAGATTGAAATGAGATCTTGGGGAGAAATGTTTTGCTGTGAGGGTGAGGAGGCCCTGGCCCAGGTTGCCCAGAGCAGTGGTGGCTGCCCCATCCCTGGAGGGGTTCAAGGGCAGGTTGGATGGGGCTTGGAGCCCCTGATCCAGTGGGAGGTGTCCCTGCCTGTGCCAGGGGTGGCACTGGATGGGCTTTGAGATCTCTCCCAACCCATTTTCCAGGCTTCTCTGACCTGTCCGGGCGCCGTCCTGGCCGCAGTGACACTCCACAACGCACGGTGTATTAAAATACGTACACTTTAATATAAAGACAAAACTTCAAAGCATCGTTTCAATTACAAATCAAGGTAAAGACACAAGAAATTAAGTGGAGGGAAGGGGAGAAAAAAACCCTAACTCTTACAATGGTGGAGGATTAGAAAGGCAGGGTGGAAATATATATATTATCCGTACATTATATACACACCAGAAGAATTCACGCTACTGCTATGGAAGAATGGAAGGAATGAGAGGAGGATTTACCGGTATAAAAACAAAACCCAACGACAACAACAACAACAAACAAAAAAAAAAAGATAAATTAGGGGAAGTTTGAATTTTAAATAATTCAGTTTAATAGGCTAAATTATATAAACTAATTCCTATTCGCTAGGAACCATCTCCATGTCACTGCTCTAAGAAAATGGGGTTTTCTTTTAAAAAAAAAAAAAAAAATCCATCGGGAAATGGATTTTTATTAGTAGTTAAAAGTTCCCTAATCAATTCCTGAGCAACAGCAACCTCAGCATCTACCGCTTTCCCCATCCCAGTCCCACTCAGCGAGGGCAGGAGGCTCTCACTCCTAAAAAGTTTAAAAGTAGAACAAGAGACCTAAAAAAGTTGGGATTAATTTTTTTTTTTAAAAATTGGAAATGGATCACTTAAAAGATTAACAGGTTAAAGAAGCCGAGCAGGATGGATCGACCCATTCCACCTTTTCCTCGTTAACTCCAGCACGAGCCCTTTTCCAACCAATGATCTGACCACACGAGAAAAGCATCTGGATTGTACCGTGAAAACCCAATGGATCAAACTCTTTGAGAACTTCAGGGTTCGCGTCAGAAAACTCAGAATTCCAAGCTGCAGTTTTATGGTTTTAAACCATAAAAAAACATAAGAAACCTCCTCGGAGAGAGGGGTGACAAACAGCAGACACCAGAGAAGCATCTCCCATGCTTTTGTCTCAAGTTTAAACCCTGAAGTTCACAATAATCACCTCCATTTATTGTGATATTCAGTCAAAATTGATATTTCTATATTTATAACACATAAGGATAAATAAAATATGGCACAACAACACCCTTTAAACTGGGAATCAAGCTTTCAGTGAACAAACACCCGATGTGAGAGCTATGGAAATGCCGGTGCAAAAAAAAGGGAGGAAATAAAACCCTTTAACAGCCATAAAAAAACCTCAAAACTCCGACCCCGACTGCATCTGTGACTGCAACCCCCCCGATCCTTGTGACTTTTCCTCAGTGCTGCAGATAGTTCACAAAAACACATTCTAGATCCTTCTTCCCAGCTGTGAATCCAGAACACGGAGCTGGGAGGGTGCAATCCACCAGACAATGTCCCGTCCCAGCTGGTGGAACTGTCATTCCCAACACTCCTCCCTCTACGCTTTGGGTTTGGACAAAACTATAAACTCTGGATTGTTGGGGATACGACCTGCGTGAGGTGGGAGAACCCCCTCCAGGAGGAACACACAACTTGGAAGGTTCCCGTAGCCTGGATCACACAGATTTCCACATGGAAGCCAACAGGACTTGGCCACCCAAAGCCACCTTAGGTCGGCACTAGGATAAAAGCTCCAAGTCCTAACGAGCGGCTCTTCCATGAGCAGCACCCGGGATGGGCTCCAGCCAGGGCTGGTGACCCTAAGCTGGGGCGGTGCCGCTTTATGAGCCGTGCTCGGCCACCATCAGCACCAACTCCTGAGCCCCAGCCCCGGGGGAAGTCCTGAGCAGCAGCTGGAGAGCAAGTTTCCAGCACCAGGTTCTCCTCTTCCAGCATCAGGGTCTCCTCTTCCAGCAATGGGGCAAAACCTGGAGCAGGGAAAGCAAAGAACACCACAAGCCATCCCACCCCATCTGCAGGGCTGGGACAGATGTACGTGTGCTCTGCAGAGCCATCGGCTGCCTACGGCCACACCGCAACAGCCTCTGCTGCAGGAGCATCCCGAGGGCACAGGTCCCGCAGGTCCTCATGCGAGGGCCACCAAGGAGCCATGATCTGACTCACCTTGGAGGAGGTGAAAGCGCATGCTGCCCTCAAACTGCTCACAACAACTCTACATCCCACAGAAATCATCACCTGAACAAGAGCCAAGCCGACCCCACCGCATACACCAGCTCTGCGTCCACTGCTGCTCTCCCAACACACGATTATTCTGCCTCAACTCTGCTTGGACTCTTCCCCTCCAGCTTGGACTCTCTCCCAAGTGGAAAATAAATGGGTAGGGGGAGCAGATGCTGGTTTCTAAATACACAATCCTAGCAAGAATCAAACCACATAGTCCTTGGAGGTAGCCCCACACTGCCTGTCCATGGCCTTGTTACTCCAGAATAGACCTTCTCCAGAATCAGGAAGCTCAGCATGATGCGAAGATTCAGCCTCCTCTGTAGGGAGGACTGGGATGAGGCAGAACTTGATGACCACAGGAGCAAACCCATCATGGCTTGGAGCACAAACGCTGTTGGAGCCTCACTGCGTTCGGTGTGAATCTGTGCTGCAGCCGAGGCACATCTGGCTGACCTCCATCTCATGGTCCTGCTCACTCCCTACTCATCTATTTTCTGAGGCAAAGCGACTACATCTGTACAAGACTCATAGCAGTCGGAAGGGACCTTTAAAGGTCATCTGGTCCAGCCCTTGAAGCAGTGCTGTCACCAAGGAAACTCTTGTCTCAAGCAGGGTGAAGATATAGGTAGATCTTAAGAAGGAATGTTTTGCTGTGAGGGGAAGGAGGCCCTGGCCCAGGTTGCCCAGAGCAGTGGTGGCTGCCCCATCCCTGGAGGGGTTCAAGGGCAGGTTGGATGGGGCTTGGAGCCCCTGATCCAGTGGGAGGTGTCCCTGCCCATGGCCAGGATGATCTCTAAGGTCCCTTCCAATCCTTCCAACCCAAACCATTCCATGATTCTACAATTAAGGCACCTACACGCATATACAACCACACACCCGATGACGCTGCACTGAGCCAAACACTCAACCCTGACCTGTGACGGTGGCCAAGCAGGCCTGACGCAACGCTCCATGCTGAGATGTGAGTCAGACCCAACAGAAAAGCCTTCCAAGCGCGAAACCCATCTGCTCAGCAGATTTCAGATGCAGAAGTTGCTTACTACTAGCAAGCCTGACTAAAGAAAGAAAAAAGCAACTCAACACTTCGACTTGAGATGAAGTAATTGAGTGAGACAAAGAGTTGGGCAAGTTTTAGACTGAGGAGCATCAGGTCCTGGGGATTTGAAAGCTTTTGATTCACAAAGACAGTGCAGATCCCTTCGGATCAAGCAATGCAACCTTCTTCTTGGGTAACTTCAGGAACTCTAAGTGCCATCATGGCTTCAGACCCTCCAAGCTCACCTTCACCTCTACAGTCCTGGCAGGGGGAACCCCAGAGCCAAGCGGAACCCCAGGCAGCAGCTGGGCGAACACAGACTGTGTGCTGGAAGATAAAGCGGTTCCAGGAAGGAAGGGAACGAGATGGAAGCACAAGAAAGCATTTCTACATTTGTCTGGCCAAGAAGACTCAAGTTCCTGCTATCAGAAGCAACTGGTCACAGAGCAGCAGCTACCAAAAAAGCAGCTTCCCCTTTGCTTCACTCCCACTGCATCCACAACCTAAGAGAGAAGATGCTTCTCGTCATCGTGGTTCTCCAGCCTGATCTGCGCCTTCCAAACCAGCCTTGTTTGCACCAGAACAAAAGGAGGTTATAGAGAGGAGGGAGCTGGCCTCTTCTCCCAAGTGACAGGGGACAGGACAAGAGGGAATGGCCTCAAGCTCCACCAGGGGAGATTTAGGCTGGAGATTAGGAGGAGGTTTTTCACAGAAAGGGTCATTGGGCATTGGAATAGGCTGCCCAGGGAGGGGGTTGATTCACCTTCCCTGGAGGTGTTTAAGACACGGGTGGATGAGGTCCTTGAGGGACTTGGTTTAGTGTTTGATAGGAATGGTTGGACTAGAAGATCCGATGGGTCTCTTCCAACCTGGTTGTTCTATGATTCTATGATTCTATGAAAACGGGAGCAGCTCGACTCTCCCCATCGTCCTGCAACCCAACCCTCTATTGTCTTCCAGCCACTTTGGTCCTCAGCTCGAGGAAGCAGAGACACTGGAGCGCTGAGTGCCCCACACACCCCTGGCTAATGGAAGAATTGTTGCAGAATGACTAAACCCATCTTGGGTTTGATGCTTCTGGAGATCTTCCAGCCTCCCAGCCCAGTGGGTCTCCATGGACCAGACCTGGCAAGCGTGAGAGCCAGAGGTAGTAGATGACCAAAAAAGGAAGAGCGCACGAGGCTTGTTCCTCAAGGCTGACATTTAGAAGTGGGGCACAGGTTTCGCTCAGGAAGTTCCTTTTTTTTTTTTCTGGCAACGTATGTGCTACAAGATGGATTTTAGCTTCCTGACAAGTCCCTTGCTGGCAGAAGCAGCCTGGAGGAGAAGGAACACGTGTGAGGGCCACAGAATGCCTGGACCCATCAGGATGTGGGAACGCAGAAGGAATTCCTTTTTGGAACTGGCTGTTTGGCTTTGATGACTCCAAAGTATCTCCAATTATTGAAGCCAGGTTTCAGACCTCCGGCTCCGCACTCCTACGGAAGGGTCGCAAGGGTCTTCGTCTTGTAGCCAGATGGATCAGATCCCAACATCTCAAAGAGCTGTTCCTTCCAGCAGCCACACCTCAAGGTAAACGCTTGCCCTGTCTTGTAGCCAGAGGAGAAGCAAGTTGAACTTGACGGAGATTATGATAAAGAGATAAAAGATCAGAGAGCGAGGAAGACAACACAGATCTCTTGGCAACATCATCTTCACTGAAATGGTCCTCAAGCACTGGCAGAGGCTGCCCAGGGAGGTGTGACTGAGTCTCCATGCCTGGAGGGGTTTAAAAGATGGGCAGATGAAGTGCTTGGGGAGCTGGTTTAGTAGTGGACAGGGATAGTTGGACCTCATGATCTTAAAGGTGTTTTCCAACCTAGCAATTCTATGATTCTACGACCTCCCAGCTAATGCAATATTAAGACATCAGTCCAAAACCTGCACTCACCCGGCTTCCCATCTCTCCCTGCTCCCTCCAAGCAGTATCCAGCACCATCCGGGAAGCACAGCTCAGGGATCACTGTGAAGATTTCAAAGAATCATAGAATCACCAGGTTGGAAGAGACCCACCGGATCATCAAATCCAACCATTTCGATTAGAGCTGCCACAGAAACTCATCACAAGGTGAAGGTGCCGATGGTGCCGGGTGTAGGTGGCAAAGCCAGAGCAGCTGTGGACTTAGAGAATCACAGAATAGCTTAGGTTGGAAAGGACTTCAAAGATCATCTCGTTCCAACCCCCCTAGCATGGGTAGGGACACCTCCCACTGGATCAGGCTGCCCAAGGCTCACCCAACCTCATGCCAAGATGGAAATACTGGGTTACTAGGAATGACAGCACAGAGGTAACGCTGAGGGAAATGAAGTCCCAAAGGACTCCAGGAGGCTGAAGCAGATGCTCAGCAGGTTGGCCAGCTGACTGAATCCCTTTCAAGTCCGTCCCAAATATGCGTTTCTTCCGGGGTCAGCAACCTGGATTCCTTTGGCTTTCCCAGACGACGGCTGGAGAATCACGGGCTCCAAAAGGCTGGGCAGCTGGGAACGTCTGGCTAGCAGGCACGTGCTCAGCCACAGGAGGCTGATCTCCAAGGGCTTCTCATGAACAAACCCTCTAACAGAATCATAGAATCATCAGGTTGGAAGAGACCCATCGGATCATCGAGTTCCCACAGGCTCCCAACAATCCCAAGTCATTCCCACAACAAGGATCCGGCCGCCCTCCTCAGCCAAACAGTGCCAGGACCAGCCAGGTGACACAGGCCTCAAGCACACGCACGTTCAACAAAGCTCTCGAGTCAGGTTTCCAAACAGGTTTCTCCACTAGCACCTGGTGCAGCAGCACAAACAAACTCTCCCCCAAAAGAGCAGGTGACGGTGGCCAATTTGCTTTTGTTTGTCTTCTGCAGTTTGCAATAAGAGGTCCAAGGGAGATTGTATCTCTTTTCAGAAACGGATCTGATAAAAGCAGAGTGATTACAAGCTTCTACTTTTATTTCCTCGTCTCACTGGGGATATAAATGATGGGGAGAGATGTAATTGCAGCTGCTGCTCCTCCAGTGATTAGAATCATAGAATCATGGAATCACCAGGTTGGAAGAGACCCACTGGATCAACCATTCCTATCAAACACTAAACCATGTCCCTCAGCACCTCATCCACCTATGCCTTAAACACCTCCACGGAAGTGGCAAAGCCTCCGAAGACCCAAACACACTGGCATGTGGGGAAGGATGCTAAGGTAGCTCTGAAACTTCCAGCTCCTTGAAGAGCTGGATGCAGCTGGAGCTGCCCAGCTCCCAGCTGCAAAACATCTGGGTTACATTTCCTGGATTCCAGGACATACACGGTTCTACAGCTTCCACTAGAAGCTACTGGATGTTTCTCAGCTATCACCCTCTGAGCGTTTCCATCTTCATTAATAACTCAGCCGAGAAGACTGCTGCCAAGTGCTCTCCCACGCGCGAAGCAGAAACCGGTTCCAAAACATCCCAAAGGGCCAGAGCTATCGATCCTTTCCCTTTCTAGGGAAGAGAAGAAGGCAAAGTTTGACCAAGATCGAGAAAACCACCACACTCCATCCTACACCTCTCCAAAGCTCACGCTGGATGAAGCACTCCCTGAAATCCATAGAGAGTAGGAGCTACCATAGCTCCTCTTCCCCACCGGTCTCCTGAAGCCAGCCAGCATGGCTCACAACCATCCCTTCAGGCTCCAGACGGCACACGACGACGGAGCAACCTTGCCTACTTGCCTACTTGAAAACCAGCAGCAGGACCAGCTCACGCGTTCAACCCAGCTTGTTGTGCCCACGGGATGCTCCATTGGGTGGCAGGAATCATGTCTAAGGTGAACACCCCATTGCTGGAAGCAGGAGATTCATGAGGGAGTCCTAGTGACCTAGAAGGAACTTAAAGACAGCGAGACCCTCGATGGCAGAGCGGTCAGTGCTGCCCTGCAGAGCACCGGGTGGGGCAGGCAGTTCCCCAAAGCCTAAAAGTGTTTTTTTTACTCATTTTTGCAGTTACAATTCCCCTTCTTTTCCTGTGGTTTATTAGTGCTCGGTCCAGTCCGACTAGTGCGATTTCTGCCTAATGGATCACCCTTCTCCTCCCCTTTGTGCACTCGAATAAATAAGTCTTGACAAGTTTCCTGTGCGTTTGTACAATCTAAAAAATAAATGAAATAGAAGTATCTGAAATTGATAATTTCTCATCGTGTCTTTATAAAATACAGCCGCTGCTCAGAGCGGCGCTTTCTGTACACGGAACATCGAGTCACGAGACAATGAGCTGCACCAGGTTGACCTGGCAGCACGGAAAGCTAGATTGGGGTGTTTTTGTGAACTACCATTTCATAAAAATCATCGAATCATAGAAGTTCGGTCTATTTAAAGCAAAGAAATACAAAAGCAAAACACAACCTTGTCAATAAATGTACACGGCTAAGCCATCGGTGAATCAAGTATCAAAACCTTCCTAACAAAACACATCGTACTCGGAACAAAATAAAAAACAAAAAAACCAACAAGCTGAGATAATCTGCTACCTGCCTGGGGACAGAAGCGCTACCTTCGGTCTTCCCAACATGGCTATGAAGGGCTTGACCAATAGACCAGTGATTACGCCCCCTGTTCATACACCAAGGACAGCCTGAAAGGAGTGACCAGAAATTCACAGTGACGTGAGTGCCACCAGCAGCTGCGAATGGCCCAGTGAAGTAGTTTGAACGGGGCAGGACTTGAATTTCTGTCGGTCAAACCGTGCCCGCGCCGGCCTGGCCGCCCCAGAGAGCGTAGCTGCCGCTCTGGAGGGAAGCACGGAGCTCGTGGTGGTTAACGACCACAAACACCCACCCCAAGCCTGGCTCAGTTCAAGTGAAATCGTGAGACAGAAGGCTGCCCCTTTCAGTGTTGCTCGCACCGCCGCCAACCCAGCGGGGTTTGGGATATGAACAGAGTAAGCGGAATAAATAAAACTGCAGACCTGTCTGAGAACTGGGTTTGGCATCGCTCAACCCTCCAAATTCAGCACCAAGGATTCAGACTTAAGAGGCACAGTTCTGACGGATGAAATAGCACCGAGAGGAGGCTCTTTACATCTCTGCTGGTGTGCCAGTCCTTTAGCATTCAAAGAATTTCATAGTAAGTCGTATTTATGATTCTAGGTGGAATAAAATAAGTCAAAATTCACTTTAAAAAAAGATAAATACTTTATCTAAACTATCAACAATACAAACTGGAGCTTTAAGCATTTGTTTTGCCTTTTTTTTTCTTTTTTTTTCTTTTTTACTCAGATTCACAGTAAATGTTTTTTGTTTTTTTTTTTTTTTCTCTGCTGTTTAGGTCTTTCTATGTTTTTATTTTGTCCAGTAGTAAGAGAGTAGAAACCCCTGCACAGGCCAGGTGAGCACCTTTCAGTGGAAGCCGAGTGAAGTTGGTCCACGTTGTCCTTGCATAGGTCACATTGGGTTGAGGTAGAAATCCTAGTTACCTGCACAACAGGAGAGGAGGAGAGACTCATCTAAATAAAAGACAAAACTGCCGTGCGGGTTAGACGTGACAATCATGGCTACATTGCTCCCAGACCTCGCGAAGAAGGAGCAACTCTGGACCCAACTGCAATGAGACAGAAAAGACGCTTCCAAGAGCGACACACGTCCCCCTCCCAGCTCTGCTTTTCTCATCATGATGCCCTGGGACTGGGCCCAAGTCGGGGTACAAAGCATTCTCCCAATCCCTGATTCACAGAATCATAGAATCACCAGGTTGGATGAAACCCACCGGATCATCGAGTCCAACCATTCCTATCACCTTCATCTTTTATTACCTTGGGGGAGAAACATTATGAGAAGCAAAGTGATTTAGTCCCCAATTCCAGGCTTCGATCGTGGTTTATCAGGGACTCTGAGCACACATCAACAAAACCATGGAAACCTTTGACCTGTGTGGAAGAGCCACCTGGAGCAGGACCACAACTACGGTCACATCTATCGTACACCATCTCCTGGCTCCACAATTCAGCTTTTGCGCCTCTGCCTGTTTAGCTCAGAATGTTTTTACGACAGGGACCATCGCAACCATGTGATGGTGTGATGGAGTCGAGCCCGACGTGAGCTCAATTCCAGGCAAAGCTTTCACGCTGTTGTCACAACATGTGCAAACCGCCAAAGCCTCACCCTCCTGACTCCTTCTCCCCCATCTTATTTCTATCCAAGGTCTTGTCAAGCCCCTTCCGTAACCACATCACTGTTGGCCTCTGCTGGAACACAGGGACCACATTACTCAAAGCTCCTCCTCGGCCTCTCCTCCTCACCTCGAAGGAAGGAGGCGATACTTACGTGCCTCACAAAAGCCTAACGAGGATTTGGTTGTGTCTGTGGAGCAATTAGAGGAGGAAGACACAAAGCACAGGCGAAAAGAATCTCTCAGGTATATTGTAATTGAGTCATTTGTTTTATAAGCGGCAAAGAGCATTCAATCATATATGGTATTGTCGCCTTGGTATCAGTGAACAGCAAGAGAACATCAAAGGCCTACAAGAAAAGCAGAGCTCTGGGGCCTCGTTGCACTTTGCCAGCCCAAGTCGTTACATCAGGACACCACAGAGTCTTTGCATTAACAACAGGACCCAACTCTGTGGTCGTACACTTTATTCTGGAGATGCTCTAAAGGCATTTCAGTCCTCGCTTCAAGTAAAAACGCACACACAAGCTGCGCCAAGTCGCCTCTCTGGACCAGAGTTAACCCTGCGGATTCCCTGCGTCCTCACTCCCAGCCTACCCAGCAAGGCAGCGATTGCCAAGGGAGTGTAAATACAGCATCTGGTGGTCACTGTTGGCCCTAGCAGGCAAGTCGGACAACGCTGAAGCTCACAGAGAAGTCACAACCTTTCTTTGCTCCCTGCGGTTGTGTTTTCCAGTGATGCAGGGAGCACGGCAAGAGGGGAAAGGCAAGATCAGTGCATTCGCTTTCCAAGACAAAGCTGAGCTTGTAACCTAGAGATTTTGAACTTTGTGATTATTCAGAGCAGCTGCTGTTGATGGGAAAAACAAGCCCACAGAGTCACAAAGCGGCACCACCGCGCATCCTAACACCGTGCAAACACGGACTTGAGGAAAGGCAACAGGCTGTGTCTGCAGGGAAGAGGAGGGGAGGGGGGAATCAAAGCAGGCAACAACCTCGTCCAGTAAGTGTTTAAAACCATACTTAAAACCAGACATTTCCTCCCCTTTGGAAACCAATATTCGCAGGAGGGATCCCAACCTGAATGTAAAACAAGACAGACCCGAGGTACCAGTGCGAGCGCTCCTTGTCGAGAAATCCTGACTCCCAGAACAGAGAGCATTAAGCCTCTCCACCCTCTGCCACCTCATTATTTGCTTCCCCCGTTTTAGAGGCGACTCTGTTCCCCAGAGCCCATCCCCAAGCTATCTCTGAAAAGGAAGAAGCGTCATTCAGCATCTCGTACAAAAACTCCTCCGTTTTTTTCTCTAGCCTTACCTTACAAAATAAGAACGGTTAGTTAAGCAAGCTCTTTATCGCGGCTTAACCCCAGAAAGGTGCGAAGCGTAAGGAGGCTGCATGCCAAGTGTCACCCACATAGCGGAGGTGCCAGCGGCGTTGGACTGCGTGATGACGGGCGCCGACTGGGCCAGCGCCAAGCGGGGCAGAGGCGGGTGATGGACTGTAAAGGAGGGGCGGGAGGTTTTGTGCTGGAGAGAAGCGAGCTTAATAGACAAAGAAGCGTTAGCAGATTGGACAGAAGCAGCGGAAGAGGATGGCAAAAAGGCTTCGCTAGGTGGGATGGAGGGCAGGTTCTGCAGAAGCGCAGGCTCGGAGTTAGAAGCGAGTAACGGAGGAGGAGGGGGCAAGGAAACGTTAGGAGGAGGCGGAGGGGAATGGAAAACAGATTGCACTGGCGCTCTGTTGAGGTGCTGAGCAGATCTAGTCTCGCTAGATGTTACTAAATTAGAGGAAGGGGGTAGGAAGGATGAGGATGAGGTGCTGGCAACAGCCTGCAGAGGGTTTAAGCTTAGCACCGTGCTGCTAGAGACAGCACTGCTGCTGAAACTGGCTCCAAATTGATGAGGAGAGGAGGCAGAAGGCACCGCATGGTTAAAAATACCTGCAAACAGGAGAGAAAAACTCAGCTTCAACAGATGGGCTTTGTACAGTCTCAAGTGACAAGAGAAACAAAACAAAACCAAGCAAAATAAAAAGGAAAAAAAAAAAGCCAAATTATAATAGTTACAGCCCCATACAAAAATATGCAGCATGAGAAGGCAGCAAGCAATGAGAGATAATGGTGCAGGCCAGGAGGTACAAAAGATTGCACTTACCTTTCCTACTGCCAACCTCTAAATGCCACGAGGAAAAATGGTCAGACCCAAGAACTGTCAGTTCTATACCACAGAGGCAGACTTTGGATGAGATTACGTGGTCTCTAGAGTCGTTTATCTGAAGACTCAAACTGCCGCTCTCTTCCCTCCCCACCCTCCTGCTTTCCCACTTACAGGGCAGCAGAGGGGAGATTGTATTTCCAGCAAATCTACGTGCTGAGAGATGGGAGAGTTAGGATTTCCCGACATGGCGCCTGAGCGACTACAGACAGGGAAGAACAACTGCCTCGGACACTTAGCAGGCTCAGACTATCTTCTAGGCCACACAACGTGGCAGAATCCCAGACGCACAAGGTGCATATGGCATTGCCCTTCCTGGCAAAGAAACGCTCGTCGTGTCCATTCAAGAACCAGAAAGCTACGCAAATTCCTACCACCATCTCCTCTGAAGAGGCACTGATGTTTTGCTCTTCCTGGATCACGCTAAATCCATTCCAAGGCCTAATCTCAACCTTTACTCAAGTGACAAGTTAGAGCTCCTTCACTCGGTACCACGACACGTTACATCTTTTACCTGCAGGCAGACCTAAGGTGGTTCCAAGACAGCAACATCTGAACAAGCAAACATTATGCAATCACAAAGTCTGGGTGCATTGCTTTACAACAAGCTCAGCTAGTAGACAAAGCTCATGCGATTTCACCGTGGGGAACTCAACTCATCCTAGCAATTCCGAGAGACAGAGGAGACCGGTTATGTGGGACAGAGCTGCTTCACGTCCTGCAGAAATGAAAAGGCTTCACCCCTGGAGAGGCAGCGTCAGACTTTCCTTTAGGCCCTGTCTTATACCAGAGAAAGAGTTCTGCCTACCTCCAACTGTTCCACCTGTAACCCCAGGAGAGAAGTTCCCCATAGTGTGAGAATTAGTCAGTCTGGTTGCGGCTGATGACACGTGGACCAGACTGGCAGCAGCTGGCATTGAGTTAAATAAGGACTGCAATACTGAGGAATTTGTCACCGAGTTGAGGTTTGCTTGCAAGGCCATGGGGCCGAGGGGGAACTGCGATCCAGTGGTCAAAGTGTTTAGGAAAGGATGGTGCGTCTGAACAGAAGATGCTGGGTTGCCTGCTGAAGAAACAGCAGTAGAAAGGCTTTTGCCATTCAGAAGGCCACCAGACGAAACAGCAGCAGAAATGAAAAGGTTGTGGCCGTTTTTAAACTCCACATCTCGGTCCCTTCCTTTGCCGACCTTTCCGTTATGCTGCAAAGAGTTTTTTTCCGAAGAACCCCCAGTACGAATGCTTATCTCACCGATCTCTTTGCCTTTGACCGCTGACCGATTTAAATCTTCTCCTTTCATGCCGCCGAGGCCTTCGAGTTGCCTCTTGTTCAAAAAAGGATTCGTTTCCGAGACCCCCAAGTCTTTGCTTCGCTGTGACTGGAAACCCAGGGAGCAGTTGGAATTCGTCACATCTGAAGCCTTGTGTGGAAGAGAAGCACCATCGATAAAGCTGTGTAAACCAATGTCAGTAGAGAGTCCACCGTTGTACGCGAATCCATTAGTGGAGTTTGTACCAGGGCTGAGCCCGTCTGCCCCGGCCGAGGGCACCGTGATGCTTTTCCTTGCGTGCGCCGGGATCTTGGAGTCGATGGCGAGACTGTCCTCAGAGGACGGCCTGAAGGCAAACAGCGAGTTCTGGCTCAGAGCTGACACCGGCTGCAAGGGACTGTCGGTAGGTTTGGTCAGGTTGATGTCAGAGATGGGTGAAAAAGTAGATTTCCATTTGCTGCTGTTCATGTTCTCATTGCTTTGTGCTTGTTTCCTCCCAGATAAGCTGCCGCCTAGCGTGGAAGAAAAATTATCAAGGTCAAAACCCAGCGTTGAGAACAGACTGGGGGTGTTTATCCTGGAGAAGAGGAGGCTGAGGGGAGACCTCATTGCTCTCTACAACTCCCTGAGAGGAGGTTGTGGAGAGGAGGGAGCTGGGCTCTTCTCCCAAGGGACAGGAGATAGGACAAGAGGGAATGGCCTCAAGCTCCACCGGGGGAGGGTCAGGCTGGACATTAGGAAAAAATATTTAATGGCAAGGGTGATTGGGCACTGTCAGAGGCTGCCCAGAGAGGGGGTTGAGTCACCTTCCCTGGAGGGGTTTAAGGGATCAGTGGACGAGGTGCTGAGGGACATGGGTTAGTGTTTGATGTGAATGGTTGGACTTGATGATCCAGTGGGTCTTTCCCAATGTGGTGATTCTATGATTATCTTTCAACATGCATATTTTATCAACCTGTGAAATCACTTAAAAGCCCTTAAAATTTAATTTGAGGCTGTTCAAGTTAGAGAATACTGATCTCTTTCCTCAGTCGCTGTGCTACAAGTCCCTTCGCAAATCCCAAGTCTGTGAAAAAACAGGTCGGTGCTTTTGTCATCTACAACTACAGAAAGAACTGACCTAAAACCTGCAAGTATCAGCCACTCATCTTAATTATTATTATAGAATCACAGAATTGCTTGGTTGGAGAAAACCTTTGAGATCATCAAGTCCAACCATACCTGTCCACTACTAAACCATCCCTGTGCACCTCATCTACCTGCCACTCCAACTCCTCCAGGGATGGAGACTCCACCTTGGAGTCTGCCTCTTGGGAGGCAGTTCCAGTTCCTGAGAATCCTCTTAGTGAAGAAATCTTTCCCAATATCCAATCTAAACCTCCCCTGGTGCAACGTGAGGGAATTTTCTCTTATCCTATCATCTGCGACTTGGGAGAATTTCATAGAATCATAGAGCAACCAGGTTGGAAAAGATCCATCAGATCTTCTAGTCCAACCATTCCTATCAAACACTAAACCAAGTCCCTCAAGACCTCATCCACCCGTCCCTTAAACACCTCCAGGGAAGGGGAATCAACCACCTCCCTGGGCAGCCTATTCCAATGCCCAATGACCCTCTGTGGGAAAAACTTCCTCCTAATCTCCAGCCTAAACCTCCCCTGGCAGGGCTTGAGGCCATTCCCTCTTGTCCTGTCCCCTGTCACTTGGGAGAAGAGCCCAGCTCCCTCCTCTCTACAACCTCCCTTCAGGTAGTTGTAGAGAGTAATGAGGTTTCCTCTCAGCCTCCTCTTCTCCAGGATAAACACCCCCAGCTCTCTCAGCCGTTCCTCATAGGGCCTGTTCTCCAGCCCCTTCACCAGCTTCGTTGCTCTTCTCTGGACTTGCTCCAGAGCCTCAACATCCTTCTTGTGCTGAGGGGCCCAGAACTGGACACAGGATTCAAGGAGCGGCCTCACCAGTGCTGAGTACAGAGGGAGAATCACCTCCCTGGAATTTGTTCAGGCAGCTGTAGGCAGTGCTGGCAGAGCAGCAGCCCAGCCAAGCCTGCTCCTGCCCAACAACTTCACCCACTCCCACATCCAACCCACAATAAATATTCCTCACACCTACCGTTTTCAACAGTCTTCTGCGGAGATTTGCTTTCCAGCGATATCGTTGCAATTTTCCTTTCGATTCTAGTGGGAAAATAAAAAGGTTACAGCACTCATTGCTCCTTTTGTTGCGCATTTATCCTCACGTTCATGTTTTAACAGTTAATTAGAGTATATTAAACCCCATCGACTGCAATGTTTTATGTTACTAAAGGAACTTAACAGCATAACTGGTCTCCAAGCAAAGAGAAAAAAGGTTTAACACACATCACCGTTATCAGCTCTCCTCCCGAAAGCTACACCCGCGGATTCACCTGCTGCTATTGTGCTCATCTTCCGATCCCTGCTCTTCGTCGGACGTTAGAGGTGAATAATGAACGCCGTTGGTCTGAACGAGGGGCTTTTCCTTTTTCAGTACCGGGGGCTGGTCATTGTCCTGGTAGGGAACAGGAGAGTTCTTCAGGGAGTTTTCGGGAGAGGAAATGGCTGTTATTTCTAAAGGCTGGTTAATGTTATTGACCTGGGCAAGAAGGAAAGAAAGCAGTTACAGATGAGAGCATCCCTTTTGAAACAAAGCATCCTGTTCAAGGCTTTAAAAGCAGGCTTAACTTGCTCAGCTTCAAAATATGCTGTTCGTTTAGCTCTGCCGTCGTTCCCCTCTGCACTAGAACCCAGGATGAAAGCTCTGATATAATAGATAACTTCCACTATCTAATTTTCACTCTTCAACATTATGTTTCAATGAAGAAATGAACCCATGAGATAATCTCTTTCTTTTTCCCCAAATTACCGCTGCAGGATCACATGAACACAACTTGGATAGCTGGCTTAATTATGCAAGAACGCCATATGCTTCTGGCACTCTTACGCTATTTAGTCAAGCTTCGTTTAAACTATTTTCAAAATATTTAACCTACAGCCTGCAAGAACAACTCGTTGCGGAAACAAGGGCTTTGTCACAATGAAGTCTTAGGTTGGTGCAAAAATAATTGCTGTCTTTAACCACTGAGTTTAATTCAGCTTAGAATAAAATTTGCTAATTGAAAAAAGACCACTAGAACTTTGTATTTTTGCTAACGAGAAACAAGTCTGTTTATTCCAATAGCAGAGAACCAGGCTTGGAACTGATGCATTCTTTGAGGGCGTTTTGAGCTGCTACTTGGTTGTGCAAAACATTCTCTTGACGGAAGTCGTCGAGATGCTAGAAGATGTGATCGGTGGGAGAGAGGACTGGAGAGGGAGCTGGGTGAGAGAGAGTTTCATAGCCCAGTTCACACAACTTCTGATGAGTCACTTGTGAGACATGTGGTTGGACACAACCATGGAGAAGTGGTCCTCTTCGATTGACCCGTGTTGCATCTAAAGGCTGCACTTCAGGGTATATTTTGTGGATATCATAGAATCACAGAATCACCAGGTTGCAAGAGACCCACCGGATCATCAAGTCCAACCATTCCTATCAAACACTAACCCACAGCCCTTGGGACCTTGTCCACCCGTCCCTTAAACACCTCCAGGGTCTTTCCAGACAATCCTTCTCCACCATAATGGCTTCGCCAGGATTCAAGCAGTTGTAGTGGATGACTCCACTTGCTGACTACTAAACACTGACCACAACCTCCTCATTCTGATGAAGCTTCAGGCTGGGGACATGTTGTGGTGCTTCACATGAGGGCAGCCGCTCCACAGAATGTTATACAGATATACTCCGCAGTTGTTATACAGAATCACAGGATGGTTTGGGTTGGAAGGGACCTCAAAGCCCACCCAGTTCCAACCCTCTGCCATGGGCAGGGACACCTCCCACTGGATGACGGGCTCCAAGCCCCATCCAACATGGCCTTGAACCCCTCCAGGGATGGGGCAGCCACCACTGCTCTGGGCAACATTTCACAGGGCGATCAAGAAGCGGATCAGCTTTGTTGCACAAAAGAAGTGCAGAGCAGACTTCATAATGGTGATTTTGTCTCGATCTTCATTCACCTTATGCAGCACCAGATTTCTGAGCTTTCTTCATTTTCCAATCTGGCGCAACTGTCAAACAACTGTTGAATGATCAACGTTGCGTTCCACAAGCTCTCAGGTAGTTTTGTTCCGCTTCAATAAAGGCCCTCAACTGGTTGTCCTCTATCGCAGAAGGACATCTATGACCTTCCTCACCTCAGCTTCAAGGCTTTCATCTCCACCACAAAACGTCTGGAACCAACGTCGAGCCATACGTTCATTGCCCTGGTCAGATGCTTGGTTGACACTGCAGCAGTTTCTGTTGCTTTCCCTCATCTTTTCAGCTCCTACAACAAAATTTGCTTTTTCTCCATTGACAGCATCATATAAAAAAAGAATAAAGCGTGAAAACAAAACCATCAGCATAAATAAGCAGAGCAAATTTCACACTTCGAAATGGTCTAACTGCACGAACACCATAAAACAAATGTTTAATCCAAAATAAGCATCACAGTTTACAATGACAAAACCAATTATTTTTGCACCAACCTAATATTTTTAATGCTCTGACAGTGAAGAACTCTCTGAAGATGTTCTGCTTATACAGAAATAGTTCATCGACTTCTCAGCAATGCTCTCGTCTCTCAGAGGGACCATTTTCCCAAAGGGTCTTCACAGCAATTAGCACTGTGAGTACTCTAACAGCCTGAGAGCTACAGAGTTAAACAGTTAAAGAGTAAAACAGTTGAACCTTATTTTTAATACTAAGAGCTTTTCCAGGCCCTTCTCTCGAGCTACGGCTCTTCATTTTTGCCCTTACCATGGAGTTGATATTGAGCGGTGAACCTGATGGTTGCGTAAAGAGTCCAGACACTGTAGGTAAGGATTTGCGTTTAGGGGAGACTCCGGAGTTCCCGCTGAGATTCCCAGTAGAAGATCTCTTCCGCCGGCCTCGCTTCTTCCCGTCCTGCGCGTGTGCTTGGCCACAGTCCAACCGAGCGCTCGTGGGCAGAGGACTGTGCTTGTTGGAAGGGGATTGTTTTACATGTCCTGTATTAGGAGAGATTGTAAAGATGATTCTTCTCTTGGCCTCGTTCTCAGGATCTGAAAATGCTGCATCAGACTGAAGATCCCCCTTTGTTCCTTCGGCAAACATCTTCTGAGCATCTGCATATTGCAAAACCCCTACCAGGCTCTGGGAGGTGCCATTTAACCTGGGGCTTGTTGAGTGCTGGTGAGCAGGGGAGTTTTGCCCCGAGTTCCTCGACTGCATCATTAACAAAGGATGTTGTGGAGTGGAACTCCGAGACCCTACTGAGTTAAACAGACTCCCAGAGTCGTCCAGAGCTGCCTGATCAACACTATGGTTAAGATGGGCTGGGCTGTTTGTAAGATTTCCATTGACTGCCACGGAGCCAGAAGAGTAAGAAAAACCTGTTGGAAGGGAAAGTATACATCATTGCTTCTGCTGAGCGACAGTTGACAGTGCTAGAGTTTTGGGATGACCGGGAGCGGTTTCGGCTCTGCCTGCGTTCGATCAGCCAGCGCTGGTGTGTTACACACGACACCGCACAGCTCGTTTTTACACCGTGCAGTTGAGATCGTGGCTCTGGGTGCTGATGGGTTCTATTAGGGGTTAATGATCTCCACTACTCTTGCCAGCTCAGGAAAATTCATGTGTGATACGGAGATAATACAAGGAGAGAGAAGAGCTCATAGAGGCCTTCCAGTCCCGGAAAGTGGCTACAAGAAAGATGGGGAGGGACTTTTTACAAGGGTGTTTGGTGACAGGATGAGGGGGAATGGCTTTAAATCGGAAGGGGGAAGATTTAGATCAGGCATCAGGAAGAAATTCTCCACGATGAGGCAGAGGAGGCCTGGGAAGCTGTGGCTGCCCCATCCCTGCAGGGGTTCAAGGCCACGTTGGATGGAGCTTGGAGCCCCTGATCCAGTGGGAGGTGTCCCTGCCCATGGCAAAGGGGTTGGAACTGAATTGGCTTTAAGTCCCTTCCGACCCAAACCACTCTATGATTCTATGATATCCTATACTCTGTTCAGTTTTTAAATGGCATTTAAGTGGAAGTTTCATTTGAGTTATTACATCTTTTGAAATCTGGGCTCCTCTACCCTCAAGTCCTTCCTGTCATTAAGGAAACAGATGGCCAAAAGCAGCTGGTCTCCTTCCCCAAAAAAGCAGGGACTGTGTCACCTAGACAGCCCATCTCCTCAAAAAGAAAACAAAAAGGCTTAGGGAGCATCAGGGATCTTCAAAGAAACCGTGGCAGAAGAGAGCCACATGGAAGGACACTTGGAAAGGGAATTAAGTCTTGGCCATGGGGTAGCATAAAATGGGTTTAGTGCTCTGGGAAGGCCTTGTCTCTGGGCCGTCTACATGGAAGGGGAGAAGGGAATATGGGTTTGTTTCACAGCAAGGGGAGGGTTAATAATACTTCATTGGTTTTATAGAAAGCTGCAGCCAAGCCCTTCTTTGTAAAACAGATGCAAGAAACAACACAAGCCCCTCAGGGTTAAGAACCAATGAACTCTGACGAGGAATCAGCTGTAGAACAGCTTCTGTATGTTCAAACCGACTTTTCATGGTTCACGTTTTCATCTCCTGAACAGCTAAAGGCCACAATTTCAACGGACGAGCAAGTTCAGAAGCAATGTCTGCATTTAAAGGTGTCCCTGTCCTCTCCCATTTGACATTTCCTCCTACCCAGATACTCGTGACTTTACAACTGCTCTCGAGGCACCATTGTGACACTAATTTTGCTATTAAAAAAACTCCACCACCCCATAAATTAGAACTTTGAAAGCCAGATTATCAGCTCATAGCCCAGCCGTGCAGCATTTTGCCGGTTTGCCACTTTGTAAAGGCAGGAATCTCTTAATCCCCCTAGAAGAATTTACAAAAGCAGTTCTGAATTTACACTGCAAGGAGCTGCAGTTCAGGTAAAGCACTTCAAATTGGTAATTTATGCCAGAAGGCATCCACGCTGCTGGCACACACTGTCTCAAACCAGCATCATTCACAATTCCTTCATCTCGTTACAAAACATACATTTTTCTAGCATTCTACTGCCTGAACAAGCTGATAGAAAGTGCTCGGAAAAACTTCAACGTGTGCGCTTGGGGCTGCTGTCAGGGTGAGACAGCGCAGCTCCGCGTAGACAAGGCCGTTACCTGAGGTAGCCAAAGCCAGTGGCTTGTTTCCAGCAGCACTGCTTACGCCGTTATGTGAACTAGCACCAATCTGCTTTTCAAGTGTCGACGAGTCTCTACTCTGATGAACTGGGCTAGGTGTGCTTCTCTGGGGAGAGAGAAACAGGACTTTCAGTATACAAAGTCTCCTTACAAGGCAAGAGTTTTAACAGAACTTACAGGCATTAGTAGATCTATGGATCTACCTCCTAAACGTCCTAGATTTTGCTTGTTATGGGACAAGAATAAATACTACGATTAATTATACTGCAATGGCATCTATCACACAGCAGACACCATGCAGACAGAGGAGAATGGGCTCATGATCCAGAACGTTCAGACTCAGGACAGTGCTAGAATCAGAGAACAAATGCCTCAGGCCACTGCTTCATGGGCAGCCATAGGAGAAATAAATGGTTGTATCGCGCCATCAAGCCTGTGCACACGAAATTCCCCAAAACTGAGCAGAAAAAAAGCATCAGGCTGTGTTTTCTGGAACACGACCTGAGGGTATGATCAATAAGGGGTGTTTTCCTGCAGAAGGCAATCAACTGTGCAGAAATAGCCTGAAAAAAACAACGAGTTGGAGTGAGAGGAGCCATCAGAGCATCTTCTCTGAGGACAGAGCTGGTTGGCGCTGCAGAGACTGTAGTTCTGCTACAGCTACAAGTCAAAAGCTGGAAAAAGATAATCGATTCAGTACTAGGAAACAACTCCAGCTTTCCAAATACAGGATTGCAAGGCAAGTGTTGGTGGACGGATTCTAAATTCACAGCTCTCCTGTGAAGCAGTAAATGCTTCTCAGTTCTCTGCTGTAACGTTTCTGGGACAAACATTTGTGAGAAACGGGATCAGGCTTTTTTTAAACTCCGACAGCAGCATGGACTTGTCAGGGTTTCAGAGAGAGATGGCCCCAAAAGCTCTCAGGGTGCTCTGCTGCTGCTGCAGAGCAGTTGCTCTCACCCAGGGTGTTGCAAAGCTAGACATTAGGAGGAAATTTTTAACAGAAAGGGTCATTGGGCATTGGAACAGGCTGCCCAGGGAGGGGGTTGAGTCACTTTCCCTGAAGGGGTTTAAGGTACAGGTGGACAAGGTCATGAGGGACATGGTTTAGTGTTTGATAGGAACGGTTGGACTCGATGATCCGGTGGGTCTCTTCCAACCTGGTGATTCTATGATTCTATAAGGCAGTGTTCAAGCTCACCCTGCACATATAGATGATAAAGACAATAATTTTGAGATGACCAAAGTGAGGCAGAAGAATTTGTTTCCAGGGCCTTGTAAGAGGGGAAAGGGTAGAACAAACTGACATGCCTGACTCACTGCTTTCACTGCAAACTCTGCAACTTTGCCACCCAGCCAGAAAGTTAAAATTAGGATCTCCTCCTCCTTTTCCTTCCTGGCTCGAATACCACCAACCCCAGACACAAAAGTGAGTAACTCTACAGAACGACTACGAGCCAAGAAGATGCGTCCCAACAGCAGCCTCCCCCGAAGCATCAGACATTCCAGATTAGGATCCTGGTGCCTAGCACCGCATTACTGCCCAGGGTCATTTTAGTTAGGGATGGAAACAATCCCTTACTCACCACCTTCTCAACACGGCTAGGGAGGACTACGCTGGCCAGAGGGATACTAACAGGGAGTTTATTGGGCTGCACTGTGCTGAGAGGAATACTGATAGGTAGGCTGGTGATAGTTTCTCCATTACTCACAGAGGTTCTCTCTCTCAAAACCTGTAAATGCAAAAGAGAAGGTAACGTTCTTAACCGCACGATATGGTCGAAAAGACTTTTTAAACTGATGGTAACTTCATTAAATATTTTGTCCTTTCCTGCAAGATTGGTGGGAATGGTTGGACTCGATGATCCTGTGGGTCTCTTCCAACCTAGTGATTCTATGATGAGGGTGGGGAGGCCCTGGCCCAGGGAAGCTGTGGCTGCCCCATCCTTGGAGGTGTCCAGGCCAGGTTTGATGGACCTTGGAGCAACCTGATCCCGTGGGAGGTGTTCCTGCCCACAGCAGGGGTGGAACTGGATGGGCTTTAAGGTCCCTTCCGGCCCAAACTATCCTATGATTCTATGATTAGGAGTGATAACTATACAGCAAAGACAGAGCATGCACAGAGCAGCTTTGTAACCCACACCAGTCTACCAGAACTGCAACATCCAACAGCCTAAAATACATAAATTAAAGCTACTGCTGGCCCCAAGCCTAAGGAAAAGGATGCCCTAGGCAGGCTCATTTCCCAGTGTCTGTGCTAGAGCTCTCTGAAAAGCACTCATCTGACAGAATTCATATCTTGAGGCCTTCTGTGCGCAGAAGATGTAGTAGCCAGAAATATTTCCATGGTAACCTCCTACAGGAGGGCAACCTGCCTGCTCTGAAACGAGCACCAAAATGATTCATGGCTGGACCAAGTACGTGGGCAATTTTGTGTTATTTTTAGCAATGAAAGAGCCTACTTTTCAAGTTCAAGCAGACACACAGCAGATCAGAAAGAACTCCTACCGCATTACTGGCACGGTTCTTACGCAAACCAGTAGGTCAAAGGTAAGTACATCTTTCCGGAGCACAGTGTTCTCTCCAGCCAGCCAGCACCTTCTTTTTATGTACCACACCTACTGTATTTCGTGTTATTTTCCATGCCAAGCTGACCACAGAAAGGAGCATGCCTGCAACCCCTAGCTTGGCCAACTTTTTCTCTGCTCTACCAGGTGTAACATCTCTGCCCAGGCAGATCTCTTACCTTCTCGCCTGCAAGTGGTAAGGCCGCCGGGGAAGAGGGCCGAGTTTCCTGAGGACTCAGCTTTATGCCGTTGGAAAGACCAGGGCTTGGATATGTAAGGCCATTCTCTTTGACATGGTCAGCTCTGGAATAGAGACATACAACCATTAGAATACAAAAAGTAAGGACTTCTCTTATGCAAGGAACTCCTATGCCAAACTTATAGACTTATAAAACAGAATCATACAATCAGTGAGGTTGGAAAAGACCTCTAAGCTCATCCAGTCCAACCGTCAGCCCAGCACCACTATCCCTACCAAACCATGTCTCAAAATGCCATGTCTATGTGTTTTTTGAATTCCTCCAGGGATGGAGACTCCACCACTGCCCTGGGCAGCCTCTGCTAGGGCTTCACTACTCTTTCAGTAAAGAAATCTTTCCTGGTATGCAATCTAAACCTCCTCCAGTGCATCTCCTCTCATCCATCACGTGTTACTTGGGAAAAGAGAGCAATACCCACCTTGCTACAACCTCCTTTCAGAGAGCGATGAGGTCTCCCCTCAGTCTCCTCTTCTCCAGGCTAAACAGCCCCAGATTCCTCAGCCGCTCCCACAACCCTTGCTCTCCAGACCCTTCCCCAGCTCCATTCCCTTCTCTGGACGCGCTCCAGTAACTCAACATCCTTCTTGTATTAAGGGCCCCAACATCATTCCATGTTATTTATACAATCGGCCATTACTGCTGCCTTTCCCGACTCAAAACTTTTACAAGTTTCAGACTCCCCCATTTATAACAAGATTTTTTTTTCCACAATGCCAATAATTCAGTTATTAAAACAAAGCAATAGTATTATCCCTCTTTCCTCATCATAGGAAACGAACACTCACCTCTGTATCTCATTCGCTGTGGCTTTTCCGTTGACTGCGTGGTCTTGGTTCAAGTGTCTCCTTAGTGCTATTTTAGCTGGGGAAAACCTGGTATAATCGGGCAAGGACAAGCTCGTCAACTTGTCTGCCTTCTGTCTGCTGCTGTGGTTCGGGGTACACGGAACTATTTCTTGGTCCAGGTGAGAAGTCGTGTACTGAGGGGTGTTCTGCTTGGAAGAGGGTCTGCTGAAAGTGTTATGAATTTCGTAGGGAGCAGCATGGCCATTCATGGACAGTTCGGGGCTCATGCCATTGATGTGGGGCATGGGAAACTTGGAGCATTCGAGTTCCAGCTGGAACCTGCCGTGATCGGCCTCAGGATCGCGGTTCAAGTGGTTCTTACTGCGTAGCTGTACTGACAGGGACTCATCAGATGGTGTGTACGATTTCAGCTGCATGAGCTCCTGCTGGCGTTGACTCTTCTCCAGTTCCACAATGCTGATCTTTAAAAGACAAGGAGAACAACAATTAAAGACCATATTTCTATCACATTACGGAGTTTTGCCTCAATATTCTTCTCGGGAAAAGTGGCCCCATGTCATGGAATCACAGGATGGGTTGGAAGGGACTTTAAAGCCCATCCAGTTCCACTCCCTGTCACGACCAAGAGGTGCAATTAAGGACAATGGCTCAGAGACTCCTAGAAAGCACCTTTAGATCTTGAAAGCAAAAGTACCTTGAACTTGTACAGAGTACAGAGTAACTCAATACTGCCTGGGAAGGAAACAGTCGCTCCATGCCAAGGCACAGAGCAAAGGCTGGATCAGATCTAGAGCAAATCTCACAAGGAAAGTAAAAGTTCTTTAAGTCACAGGAGTCTAATTTCTTTTCTCTATAAGTGACAATTTGTGGGAATCGAGTCCTGAATCAAGACACTGGAGCACACACACGATGTTCTAATGAAGCCATATTATGTGAGCAAGCAGGACCTTTCTTTTCACCAGGTCCTGCTTTTTAATCATATTCATGATAACCCATGATTCCTTCTTCCATAGCATTACCAAGGAATCGGGTCATAGCATCTGCTTCCATTAAAAGTCATCCACAACCTTATTCAAATTTACTAAAACCCACTAATAAAAAGATTAGTTTCGGGGAAGGGGAGATGGAAACGAGTCACCTCACTTATCCTTTAGGATAATATGTAGTCAGATACCCTGAACTGGCCCTGTGCCCAGGAGCTACCCCAAGCCGTGACCCTAGATTTGTTTCTCGCTCTCTACCTGTAATTCCAAACAGTGCTTTTGTTTCTCAGAAATCTGATTCTTCAACGCCTGTTTCTCTTTCAGCAAGTTCTCCAGTGACAGCGTTGACCAATCCAGCTTCAGTTCCTCACACCGTGCCTTAAGCTGCAAAGACAAACAGATCAGAAGACAACTTTTAACCACTTCACACCACCCAGGGAACAAGCTGCAAGCTTTTCAACTGGATATGAGCGAGGAGCTTCTTAGCCCACTGAAAACTCCTCTTAGCTTAAGCCAACAGTCCTGTGGGACCGTGAAGCCAGGACCAGTCCTGTCCTCCTTACATAAATGGGAGCTTCACCCTTCTACTCATACACCAGCTTTGTACGCACCAGCTGTAAGCTCTGATTCCTGAGTTCACTGTTATCCTTCTCCAGCTGTTTCGTCTGTTCTTTCAGTTGCTGATTATGAGCAGAGATTTCCTTCTGAGCCTGAATCAGGTCATTGTATGTCAGAGCTTTGACTCCCAACTACAAGATGAAGGGGGAGAAGGAAAGATCATTCAATAAGGCCTTGACGCCCTAATTCCAGACGACTCTCGCATTCCAAAGTGACAGTGAGGAGACTCGGGGAACCTCTACAGTTCATGGGAGGCCCCCAGCATTCTCTATGACACTTTGTCATCAGTAGGAGACAATAAGGAAGGACAAAAGTACCTCCACTCAGAGCTGCCTTTCCAGCAATTCAGCTTTAGAAGAGGCATTTTGTTTCTTGCCAGTCAGAACAACAGTATTTTTGTAGAGAGCCCCCACGTTTCCTCCTGTGCTGTTGAACTTGCACTAGCAGCTCAGAGTCTGTTCCACCAGCAAGGGTTGCAACCTTGACTAAAACACCACAATATCTGTGGCCTGGTAGCTCCATCCCTTGGACACAGAGCTGCACACGGCAATTCAAACAATAAAGGAAAATAACTAACCGGAGAGTGATACAGACTCCACATTCAGCATGATCTGCTGCAAAAAAAGGGCTGAAGACCTGACCTTACTCTGCTCTTACTTATTTTTATCAAACCGTTTGCAGGCAGATGACTAACAAGCATCAGCTTCCACCAGCCCAAGGCTACCTCATCAAGTTTCTGCTGAAAAAGACGTTTGATTTCCTCTTTCTGTGCCTGGCAGTGGGTGAATAACTGCTGTGCTGTCCCCAGTAGCTGAGCGTTCTTCTCCTGGAAGAGGGAAAGAGTGAGAAAATACACTTTCAGCACCCACTATAGCACAGGCAATCTCAGGAAGATGTTTATACGCAGTTTGCACAGTGAGTTGGGCGTCAATCTCAGCTCAGAAAGGAGACGCGTGAACTAATTCAGCTCTGTCTCAAACTTCTGAGAGACTGCGTGTGTTAATGATTAACACTTGCTAAAGTTAAGTAAGCTGAAAAGAGTCTTGAAGCAGTTTTTTTTTTCTGCTATATAGTAAAATACAATGAAAACAGGCTTGAGAGTTCATTTTTATCCTCCTGGGGCATTGTAAAAAAAGCAACAATAATCACAACCTGCAGTGCAGGAACGGAACTGTAAAAGATTATCTGTATGAAATCCGTTACTAAACTGGGAACAGAATCTAAATCTCCAGGGTCCCTATATCGAGTTTTCCTACGCAAAACATGCAGTAAACAGAAACACACTGTAGAGAGGTGGAGGAAAGGCATAAATAAGCCAAACTGCTTGTACTTCTAGAGACAGAATTAGTCAAGCAGGCTACTCAACCCTTGCACTCGCAGAATCTTTCCTTCACTAGATAATTCTTACTCATTTCATAGTCATCCACTACACAAGCACCAAACAGCAAGGGTAGGACTGGCTCAGGAGTCTCATTTATTGGGTTCTCGATTAAAAGATAAGCACAGCAAGAAGAGAGAGCTCTGGGGAGTCCAGAGAAGAGCAATTAAGCTGGTGAAGGGGCTGGAGAACAGGCCTTCTGAGGAACAGCTGAGAGAGCTGGGGGTGTTTAGCTTGGAGAAGAGGAGGCTGAGGGGAGACCTCATTGCTCTCTACAACTACCTGAAAGGAGGCTGAGGAGAGGAGGGAGCTGGGCTCTTCTCCCAAGGGACAGGGGACAGGACAAGAGGGAATGGCCTCAAGCTCCACCAGGGGAGATTTAGGCTCAACATTAGGAGGAGGTTTTTCACGGAAAGGGTCATTGGAACAGGCTGCCCAGGGAGGTGGTTGATTCACCTTCCCTGGAGGGGTTTAAGGGACGGGTGGATGAGGTCCTGAGGGACATGGTTTAGTGATTGATAGGAATGGTTGGACTCCATGATCTGGTGGGTCTCTTCCAACCTGGTGATTCTATGATTACACTTCTCTCCAACTTTTGCTGCTGAGGCCAAACAGGAATCACACAGAACATGAGCGATCGCTCCAGAAACAAGAGGACAAGAGTGAAAAGCACCTTGAGCTTCCAAGCAATCCATTCAGGAAGCAAAGCAGCAGTGCTGGCAAGTTCCACATGTTCAAGGAAACACGGAACCTGGCACACAGTCCCGGTAGCAGCTCATGCCAGCAACTGGGGAGAACAGTTCAGTCGGTGCAAAGCTAAACGGACTAAATAAGTGATGCTGAAAACATCACTTCTGCTTTCAACATCAGTCCTTCCATTTAGGCTTTACAAGTAGCCAAGGAGCTGACAGCCCCATCTAAGGGCAATCTGGTGAACTGGCAGCTCTCAGCATCTCGTTTCTTTTATAATCATATCACAGACGCGGTTCTCTTGTACTTGAAAAACCCTCACATAAGAGGGGGCTATTAAATAAAATCTGTAATAGTTCCTCATCCAGCAAAGTTCTGATTTTGTGGAGCTTACCTTCCATGTAACACTCCACTAAAGAAAAGAATGCTCCTGAATTCCTCATTTTAGCATCTTAAAGTAAAAAACAGCTGTCAGATATCAACATGAAGTGGTTATTTTTCCACACTCTCAATTTATACTTTCACTGTAGGCACAACATTTGCACAGTATTGCTTCTCATAGAATCATACAATCACCAGGTTGGAAGAGACCCACCGGATCATCAAGTCCAACCATTCCTATCAAATTCCTATCATGCTACTTTCCATGGAAGGAGACAAATTAACCTTACACTGACTTTCCTGACAAGTATGGAACAAGCAGAAAAAAATGTGCTCCCTAAGGAAACAGCTGAAAATTCATGTTTGACTGTAAAAACAAATGGAAACAACCACATGAAAAAAGGTTTGCATGAACACGCTACAACAGCATTAACCAATTCCCAGTAATGAATGGGGTGGCACAAGTTAGGCTTTCTCATCTGGAAAAAGAGTTCCCATAGTGGAAAACCCCAGAAAACAATGCCAGGGCTTTATGCTGACACTGTCACAATGGCCACAGAGCAATGGAAAGCTTCCACGGGTGCTACCAGAAGCTGGAATTGGCCACAAGTTAAAGATCATTGTTGAGGTCTACAGTGAAAGCTTCCTCCCTGGAAGCAGTGAGCGCAGTCTCTCTCATCAGGACTAAGTTATAAACAAATTAAATTGGTCATCATACAATCATGGAACGGTTTGGGTTGGAAGGGACCTCAAAGTCCATCCAGTTCCACCCCGTGTGCCCGGCAGGGACACCTCCCACTGGATTAGGGACTCCAAGCCCCATCCAGTGTGGCCTTGAAACCCTCCAGGGATGAGGCAGCCACCTCTGCTCTGGGCAACCTGGGCCAGGGCCTCCCCATCCTCATAAGGAAAAAATTTCTTCCTGAGATCTCCTCTCTATCTCCTCTCTTTCAGCCTAAAACCATTCATAGAATCATAGTATCATAGAATAACCAGGTTGGAAGAGACCCATCGGATCATTGAGTCCAACCACTCCTATCAAACACTAACCCATGTCCCTCAGGACCTCATCTACCTGTGCCTTAAACACCTCCAGGGAAGGTGACTCAACCACCTCCCTGGGCAGCCTATTCCAATGCCCAATGACCCTCTGTGGGAAAAACTTCCTCCTAATCTCTAGCCTAAATCCCCCCATCCTATCCCTAAAGAAAAGCCCCTCCCCAGCTTTTCTGTGCTCATAACTGAGGTTAAGCAATACAAGAAGAAAAGGTGTTCAGGCAGTAAGTCTCCTCCCTCTGCTGGGGAGATGGCTCCATAGCAGAGACAAATGTCAAGCTTCAGATGCAGGATTTTCTTTGCCTTTCCATTTATTTCAACCCTGACCTCAGTAAATCTACGCTCTGCCCACCAGTGTCATATTAACATATTAAAATTATCAATACTAAGGATGCCTCATTAAGTCTATTAAATCAGCAGTGACGGTTTGGGTTTTCTTTTTAATTCCACACTTCAATTTGTTATAAGTTTAATGAGCCATCCTGATGCTGCAGTACTTAATTCATTTAGCCTCTCCTACAGCAGGAAAAGAACAGGATGTCAAAACCAAGACATCTAGCTCCAAGGAATTTGTATCTATGTGTTTGTCAGGACAGTCCAAATTCAAAGTCACTACAATCTTCACCTAGATGAGGCATAACTTAATTATTTTAATTAGCAGCTGGCAGGATGCATCCATGCAGGGAAAGCTGTCTGATCAGAGGGCAGAAATATAGAATCATAGAACCACCACCAGGTTGGAAGAGACCCACTGGATCATTGAGTCCAACATTAACCCATGTCCCTCAGCATCTCATCCACACGTCTCTTAAACCCCTTCAGGGAAGGTGAATCAACCCCCTCCCTGGGCAGCCTCTGCCACTGTTCAAGGACCCTTTCCGTGAAAAACTTTTAACTAATGTTTAGCCATTAGTTAAATGTTCAGCCTAAACCTCCCCTGGTGGAGCTTGAAGCCATTCCCTCTCATCCTGTCTCCCGTCCCTTGGGAGAAGAGCCCATCTCCCTCCTCTCCACAACCTCCTTTCAGGTAGTTGTAGAAAGCAATGAGGTCTCCTCTCAGCCTCCTCTTCTCAGGTTTAAGAGGCTGACCACCACCTCTTGCTCCTGAGAGCCATGAGATGTTTAGAGAAGAAAAGCAGCCGCAAAACCCAAATGGGAGAAAAGGATGGAGTTCAAGACACCAGCTCCCTGCAGTGGTACCCACAGCTTCCTATCAAAATAGAGGAAAACACAGAAATAC
This sequence comes from Coccyzus lansbergi, assembly GCA_033558105.1. Taxonomy (NCBI): domain Eukaryota; kingdom Metazoa; phylum Chordata; class Aves; order Cuculiformes; family Coccyzidae; genus Coccyzus; species Coccyzus lansbergi. The sequence goes on along the minus strand of JAUMJK010000407.1, from coordinate 49,124 downwards.
AAAAGGAGTCTTAGGTGGAGGGACACCAGAGGGAAGGTGCATCTCTCCCCATTTGCAGATGGGAAATCTAAGGACACAGGCTGACTGAGTTAGCAATAAAATCTTCAAGTACAATCACTCAGCCTCAGCATCACCCCAGCAGAGCCTTTATAATTGGCCTGGTGCAGCACTGGTGTTCACTGTAGAGAATCTCCAGCACTTTCCCCCTCCCAGGTTATCTGGTAGTCTGGTAAGTTTCTTTAGAAAGATTTAAAAACGAGACTCACCTTTTCCTGCTCCAGTAACTGTTGGAGACTTGCTTTATACTGAGGGGTTTTCATGTAAGCCATGAACTGCATGTACTGGATCTTAAAAGAGTCTGCAAAATAAATGAGATCAGGCATTTTGAGTGAGAAAGAGTGCAACGCTCCTGTATATCCCTCTTTGTTCCCTTGACACCTCTCCCCTGCTTTGCTCTCTCTTGTGGTTTATTTGGGCTGCAGGTAAAGACCATTAAAGGTCGATTCAGAGCATGCTGAAAATCCATCTTCGCCCGTGAGCTGAACTCCTGGATCCATTACCTGCTTAGAAGCAAAGTCATGACAACCGCATGCAAAAATACAGAGGAAGCTGGAGGTGCTAATGGGGTTCTTGCAAGATGAGAGAGGAGCTGAATAGCTTTTAATGCACTGCAAGCAGAAATCAGAAAAGATTAGCCGCAACAGTCCAAACCAATAAGCTCACAGCACTTCTCCCAGCAGCACAAGACAGGGCTTGCTGCGCTCCTACCTCCACACAGACAGATGACGAGCTCTACACCCACATTAACTCTACCTCCAAGAAGCATTTGCTTCTTATTGTCCTTCTGTCTCCTCTTCCCCTGCCCAGTGGGGCCCTCTCTTCACAAAGCCGAGTGCTTGAGGAAGCTGCTGCGATCCCAGGCAGTCAAAACATGGAATTACCTGGTATCCAGACTTTTGCAGCAAGGTTTACTCCAGATAAGTATTGTTCTCTTCCCCTGCCCCACCCCAGTATGAAACACTCACTCTTTTCCTTTCTCTCTCTCTCTAAAGTAAGAATCAGTCACAACTGTAGGAGTCCACAGCAGGATTGGGAGTTTAGGACATCACAGACGCCCTCAATCTCTCCATAGCAGGGAACATTATTTGCATCAGATTCTCAGATGATCCTAGACTGCCTCACGCCCAATGCCAAAGGCCAGAAAGAGCTGGGAGAGTGGAGGAACCAGAAGACCCAAAAAACCACTCTCTCTGTTTTTCCTTAAATCATTTCTAGGACATGGAACACGTTTTCCAACCACATCACCTTTTTAATTTAAAAATCTCAGGCAGCATCTCATTTACTTTTCTCTACATTTTGCAGAGAACACAGACTGGTGTTTGCCAAGATTGTATCATTAAGAGAATGGTTTCATTTCAAATACTGCTCTTTCTGATTAGCCATTTCCATTTCAAACTATTTCAGCTCCCTGCTAAATTCAAGCTTATTTCCTTTTGTGCCAAACAAGAGCTAAAACATCAAAAACCACATGAAGATCAAGCCGTCGCCTTCAGCAGCGAGCAAAATACAACACAATGATGCCCATAGCTGTGGGGTAGGTGGAGGAAGATGGGGAAAAGCTTTCTCCCTCTGCTGTGGGCTTTCCAGAGCAGCTGCCTGCTGGAAGCCCTTTGATTTATGGCATGTCCAGAACCCTCAAAGAAGAGATGCCCATGACTGAGACAGTGACATTAGGATCTCACCTAGCAGCTTCTGTAGTGCAGGTGGGGTAGGTGACACCAGTAGCTGGTTCGATGAATGTCGTTGCACTTTAGGAGGTAGTTGGTAATATGGACTATGAGGTGACTTGTATGCATCTAGAGAGAAACAAAGATAACCTTTCAGACAACAAAGATCAGTGTTTCTAGCAAAAACCATTTCCAACCATCTAGTTTCTAGTGAAAACCATCATTTCCAACACGAGATCCTAGCCAGATCAACACACCTCAAGAAATTGTTTGGAAGGACAACAACAAATTATCCTTAGAAGAATTGCAGCAGAGACAAGAGATCAGCTGGAGCTCCAGCTTCTGGCCAAGCACCTCCAGACAGATCTAGTTGCCGCCTTCTCAGAGAAGGTCGGGTGGATGAGGTCTTGAGGGACTTGGTTTAGTGCCTGATAGGAACGGTTGGACTAGAAGATCCGATGGGTCCCTTCCAAGCTGGTTGTTCTATGATTCTATGATTCTAAGGTCGCCACCACCTCAAGGGAGGCTTTGCTTTGGTGGCAAGGGAAAGGTTATAACACAAAATCAAACTCAACCTAACACTAAAGGAAGAACGACCTCCAAAAAACTCATTCAGGGTCTCAGATACCTCCCATCCCTCAATGCAAAGGGTCCCTGCCCATGGCAGAAGGCTAGAACTGGCTGATCTTTAAGGTACCTTCCAACCCAAATCATCCTTCAATTCTGTGAAACTTATGTAGGCTCATCAGCCAGGCAGAGCCTTCTTCCACTGCCAGCCACGAAACTCACCCTGAGGAGAGGATGAAGATGTCTGTGACACAGTTTGAGCATGCAGAAGTTCTAGTGCAGTTTGGTTCTTCTTGGTCTTGCGCTCTGTATTTGCAGTGTTCATTTTCTTGGGACGTCCTCGCTTCCTGCCTGCCATTTTCCTTCCTTTTTTACTCAGCTTTTTCTTCTGTGCTTTGGAGGGAGATGGCTTTTTAACAGCATTTGCTCCAGCCTTTTCTTCTTCAGCACCAGAATCCTAAGAGATTTTTAAAAGCCAAAAGCTCTTTAGTCACTTCTACCTACACGTTCAGTAAGATTTAATATTAACTTTAAGCATTTTATGAAAGAAAACTGATACATTGCAATTAAATAAGTCACCAGTATAACAGACTTGTTGGGAATAAAAGGCGTCCCCAGTGCCCAAGAAGTTGTGCCAATTCTCTTCTGGACTTACTCATTACAGAAAAGGAAATCTGTAATTGTCCAACAGAAGTTTATTCACAGGTTGCCCAGAGCAGTGGTGGCTGCTCCATCCCTGGAGGGGTTCAAGGGCAGGTTGGATGGGGCTTGGAGCCCCTGATCCAGTGGGAAGTGTCCCTGCTCATGGCAGAGAGTTGGAACTTGATGGGCTTTAAGGCCCTTTCCAACCCAAATCGTTCCATGGTTCAATGATACTCATCAACTGTCCAAGTACATTCAATATTTTATATTTGCATGAACAGCCACTGCATTCGTACCAATATTACACAACTAGAAGTGAAAGGAAATGGACCTTCTCAGAAGAGACTCGGCACACTTCAATGAGCTACAACTGAGGAAATCTCTGCAAAGGAGGTTGTAGAGAGGAGGAAGCTGGCCTCTTCTCCCAAGTGACAGGGGACAGGACGAGAGGGAATGGCCTCAAGCTCTGCCAGGGGAGGCTCAGGCTAGACATTAGGAGGAAGTTTTTCACAGAAAAGGTCATTGGGCATTGGAACAGGCTGCCCAGAGAGGTGATTGATTCACCTTCCCTTGAGGTGTTTAAGGGACGGGTGGATGAGGTGCTGAGGGACAAGGTTTAGTGTTTGATAGGAATGGTTGGACTCGATGATCCGGTGGGTCTCTTCCAACCTGGTGATTTTATGATTCTATGAAACTGGTGCTGCTTGGTTTTCCCACAGAACCAGGCACGGATTCTGAGCTCATGCACGGCTAAAGAGAAAACACATTCATTCTACAAAAATGCAAAGCATTTACCTTGTTTTCTTGAACCTTCGTTGGAGTAGTTGTGTTGCTCTTATTTTCTCTTTGCTGACGACGTCTAGCTGCCTCTTGTTCCTCCTGGAGAAATGTTTTAAGAGAATTAATCATTTTAATTCTCAGCACTGCCCGAAAAATCTTCTGGCATTGTAATTCCATATGTGACAGCACAGACTGCAGCAACTGACACCACGTTTCATGTCTCAAATAGCACATCCCAGAAGTAACATCTTTTCAGCTCCATTTTCACACAGGTGAACACTGGGACAGGCTCAAACTACCATTTCCATCTTTAACTTCAGGTCTTTAATGAACGAATAGTTCTTTATCAATCTGTATAGGGAAAACCACCTTGCAACTGCCCCATTTATTCTCTATTAGAAAGCTCTTGAACATGATTCTATTAATGCTCGATGGTACATGAAGCTTTGCTTCAATTACCCCACACCCACACTCCTTGCTTATCGAGCAAATTTGATTTTCCATCAGTTCTCTACATCTTTAACAAGTGACTGAATTCCTCAGAGCGGTTGCTCCCTTATTTTGAGTTTTCTACAGAAAATGACTGAAACTTACCCTGAGTTTTGGATTTTTGAGACTAGAAAAATAGTTTTCAAGCTGAAAATAGAAAGATAAGAGAGTCATTTCCGAAGCCACGACAGATGACTACATAAGAACAAAATATTAAGCTTGAGACAAATGCAGAACTACAGAAATACTGACTGGTTTTCTTCTGATAAGCCACATCAAGAAGCCATTTGCATTCATTCATCTCAGCCACACAGAAACACCGCGGAGCAGGATGTAATTCAAGCCTCAGCAAGGTTTTATCATCTTCACCACTGCCTCTCCCTGCTTTAGAGTTTTGTGTCACGTAACTCCACTCAGCAAATGTTTTCAAAGAAGCTCCTTCACTCAAGGAAGTGCTGAGGGACACGGTTTAGTGTTTGATAGGAATGGTTCGACTCGATGATCCAGTGGGTCTCTTCCAAACTAGTGATTCTATGATTCAATACAGCATATTCTTTAACAAAAGCTTTATTACACTACAGCAGACTTGGAAAACCAGCCTTACTGTCTCACTCAGAGTGAGAATAAGCTGTTTCTCCACAAATTGTACATTTTTACAGGGTTGTTTCTTTCTACTTTAGCTGGAAAAGACCCAGTGAATGCATCAGCGCTGTTAATGAGTTTTGGTTGGTTCCAGAGAAACTGCAAGTTCAACTAAAATTGAGATTCGCTGCTTGACTACGACAGAATGAGGTGGTTTGACCACATAAAGAACTAAAGACTCGCAGAGTCTTCAGTGTGGAAGCTGCAGTAGCACTCTGCACGATTCCATGTTCTCAAATCCTGCACATTCCTGTGTTTATACTCACTATGGTTCGGTCAATAGTATGCAGGTAGTAAGAAACTGGTTTCCCGGTCCAGGACACAGAGCCTTTCAGTGGGGATAGCTCCACAACTCTCATTATAGTGCCAATATCTAAAGGAAGAAAGAGAAGATAATCAAAGTTCTTCTCAGAACAATTAGGCCGCTCAGTTTTACTCAGTTGAAATCAGACACATAACAGTAAAAATTCCAAGCAAAACCATAAATCTGGCAAGTCCCAGAAGAAAGCACTGCAGCAAGATTAAAAAGCCATTTCTTAGCCTGGAGAAGAGGAGGTTGAGAGGAGACCTCATTACTCTCTACAACTACCTCAAGGGAGGTTGTAGAGAGGAGGGAGCTGGGCTCTTCTCCCAAGTGACAGGGGACAGGACAAGAGGGAATGGCCTCAAGCTCCACCAGGGGTGATTTAGGCTGGAGATTAGGAGGAAGTTTTTTCACAGAAAAGGTTATTGGGCATTGGAATAGGCTGCCCAGGGAGGGGGTTGTTTCACCTTCCCTGAAGGTGTTTAAGGGACGGGTGGATGAGGTCTTGAGGGACTTGGTTTAGTGTTTGATAGGAATGGTTGCACTAGAAGATCTGATGGGTCCCTTCCAACCTGGTTGTTCTATGATTCTATGATTCTTACTTTCCTGCTCCATTTCTTACTCCTTACTCTCTCGTGCAACCTGCAGAAAACTTAAGACATTTGAAAGATCTACCTTCTATGGCAGTTTGGATGTTGGATGCATGGGACACTCACAATTTTAGCCAGAAGAGGAGGCTGAAGGGAGACCACGTCACTCTCCACAGCTCCCTGAAAGGAGACTGCAGCAAGCTGTGTGCTGGGCTCTCCTCCCAAATAACAAGTCATAAGACAAGAAGAAACGGCCTCAATTTGCATCAGGGGAGGTTTAGGTTGGATATCAGGAAAAATTGCTTCACTGAAAGAGCAGTGAAGCCCTGGGAGAGGCTGCCCAGGGCCGTCAGGGAGTCTCCATCCCTGGAGGGGTTCAAAAACCATGTAGCAGTGCACTTTGGGATGTGGTTTAGAAGGGATGGTGGTGTTAGGCTGACGGTTGGACTGGATGAGCTTCAAGGGCTTTTCCAACCTTAATGACTCTGTGATTCTAATTCAAGCTGCATAAAAATAACCTACAACAGCACTATTTCAGTGCCTTAATGACAGTCTTCAAATGACTATTCTTGAGAAGCAGTTTACCATGAACATCAGGCCAAAACCATAAGACACAGCGTAAGATTTGTACCTTGGTATGTTACTCATCATTGTGCAAGAGGAGGGGAATAAGGCATTTTTTAAATTTAGGGAGTGTTCTGCACCAGACACAGTAAAAATGTGCAAAATCCAGTCTTTGCCTGAAAGATTTCAAGAACATAAACTTAAAAAAAGGCCAGAAGCAAACCCAAAACAGGGAATTTGGAATCTCAAAACCCACACTGCAAAGGACACTGGCAACTAGCGGGTCTACTGCATTGAGAAAAGAACCCCACAAAGCCTTGCTGGCAATAAAATAGACACAGAGACCAGGTGTTTATGGGATGGATTTGTTCTATCACGTTACGAGGCCTCTGAAGTTGACTTGTGAGGCTTAGAAGCGAAACGTTCATGATTGGTGGGATTTACCTGTCCAAATGGAGACAGTTACGGTAAAAGGAACTTGCACTCAAGCAAGTCCCTGCAGCTCTTCGTAGCTAAAGAAATGCACCACAGCCCTGAAACACCTTATTCCTCTTCAGCTCCAGAAGGTGCCCAGCCAAGGAAACACTGACATCACAGAAATTTGAACTCAGCAGGAAAAAAGAGTGTTTGTTCCAGTGTTGCGTGGGGTTTCATTGTTTGTTTGATTTTTAAATACGTATCACCAGGGTATGAAAAGCTATAAAAATACCACAGCGTGTTTCTAGTTACTGACACGTGTCTCTAAAGAGCGACGCAAACCACTACAGACATGTTCAGATAACAAACACACCCTCATTGTAACGAAGAATAAAAAAAGGTGATCATACCACTCAAGTTTCGACTGTTAATTCTAAAATTCAGAGGTGCAAAAGGTTTTGAAGACACAATTCTCCCACCTGGAAAAAAAGAAAAGCAAGGTCAATTATCGCTGCTTCTTCTCAAAATGATTCCTTACTAAATATAACCCAGTACAGAGCCCTAAGGAGAAGCCCTAGGAGAACCAGCACTGGTGTATTGTTACAAAAATGAAATTCATTAAGGTTCATCCTGACAGCATCCGAGAAAATCAGTCCAGCTGTCCCACTGGCTACGAGGTGACACCTCAAGGATCACTTTCAAATGAGATTTTAAAAGCCTTCCAAACAAAAGAACGCATGGATTCTCAATGGCAATTCACAGCAATGTCCATTAGGAACACTGCTATCTCATTCCTAGTCAGTGTCTGTCATACCCAAGCCCTCAAAGCCCTTTTATTTCAAGAAACACTAATCTCCGCTTCACAACTCTCTGTTGTCATTTAGCGCAAGACCCAGAGCTCGAGCATTTTCTTGGAAGAGAACTGGGTTTCTTCCTAAAGAGCTACCGACCCTTCCCCATCCTGCTGTTCTCCCAAGCCATCACTAAACAAAAGGGGTTTTTAAACTCAATGAAGGATCAACTCCTAAAATTGGAGAGGGCAGCTGAAGTCTGAGGGTTTTACACTGTGTGACAGTGCCCAGAAGTCACATTATTTACGCCGGCACAAAGCTGGGGACACCGCAGTTTGTTTATGCCACACATTTTTTCTTTTCAGAAATACTTGTTCATGTAATTTCTGCCACAACCAAAGAAATTGTTCCTTATCCAAGTGGTTAATAGGAAAGAAAAGGCACCTCGGGCAACGTCAGGGCCACAGCGGGATTACTGGGCAGCCCCATCGCTGGTGTCTCCAGCTTCTCCAGAAGCACAGACACCCTGTGGCCGTGTCCCCATTGGAACACTCCCCAGTTAACACCCAGACAACATTAAACAGGAGAATCTAGTAATGGAATTCAGTCTGTAGTAAGGAAAACTGGATGTACAAAGCCATGGCCATACAGTTAGGCTTTGCAGTCTCGGCCGTTGGGCCTTTTGTTGGCTTCCAAGACAGGTAAGAGAGGAACACAAGTTCCTCTCACCCCAAAGAGCCCTCACAGGGCATCAGGTGGCTCAGAGTAGGTATTAAGGGAAGTAAAGAGCCCAAGAATTAACCACTGGGGTGCAGACGCCTGCCCACAAGGCACAGAATGAATCCCACCAACCTGGCTTCCGACCCCAGCCCTCACCACCACCAGCTCCCCCAGGAAGATGGAAAGAAAGGAAAAAAGTTGGATTCGTTACCTTCCTTCATGTTTGCAAATCGCTCCTTCAGCTGGTGATCCACCTCAGGACCAAAGGCAAAGTTATTCACAAAAATAACACTGCAAGATAATGGTCTCGTTATTAAAGAGGGAGAGGCAAACGGCAGCCAAGCACATACAGACACAGCTACCCCACAACTCATGGCCACTTAGAGCCTCTATGGACACTTAGGAAACCGAGAAACCTCGCTTGTCCCTGACTACATAGCTCCTTCCACCTAACAAACCTCTTTTTCCTTACACAGTGACACAGACCTTGCTCCTTCCCATTCGCAGGCGCTGCCTACGTCCTCACATTTAAACATGTGTAATGGCATCGTGCTCTGACAGTCCCTACGCGCACGGCTGAGTTTCAGCAGAAAAACAACGTGCAAAATGTTTTCCTCCCTCTGCCATGGTGAGATCAAACATTAACACAGCAACTACCAACACACGGTAGTGAACTCGCAAGTGAAAAGCAGAGCTCCAACCCAACAAATATGCATTTTATCCTGCTTCTTCTTCACATGCATTTCATAGAATCACAGAATCATAGAACAACCAGGTTGGAAGGGACCCATCGGATCATCGAGTCCAACTATTCGAATATGTATTTATATATATTATGCATAATTTTTTTTCTCTTCTAGCTTGGAATTGCCCCATAATGCAACAAGGCAGTTGATATCTCTCTGCTTGTTCTCCCTGTCCTACCGCAGCACTTCACCCTAACGCACAGCAGAGGGTCTGCATCTTTCTTTCTGGGTTAAAAGATCCGATGATGGGGGTTTATTGCTGGAAAACCAGTCGGATGGAAACAAAGAACCCCAAACACAAAGAGGCTCACATGAACGGCAAAAGGAACAATCATAGAATCTATAGAATCTATATGATTCTATAGAATCATAGAACAACCAGGTTGGAAGAGACCCACTGGATCATCGAGTCCAACCATTCCTATCAAACACTAACCCATGTCCCTAAGCACCTTGTCCACCCATCCCTTAAACACCTCCAGGGAAGGTGAACCAACCCCCTCCTCCCTGGGCAGCCTCTGACAGTGCCCAATGACCCTTTCTGTGAAATATTTTTTCCTAATGTTCAGCCTGAACCTCTCCTGGTGGAGCTTGAGGCCATTTCCTCTCGTCCTGTCCCCTGTCACCTGGGAGAAGAGTCCACAATTGAAAGAAATACTCCTTTATTTTTAAGAGCCTGGGCCAGTCAATAAGTCTCTCGTGCCTATTTCCTACCAGAATGTAACCAGAGCCCTCAACATCTCCTGGAGGCCGCAGAGCGTCCTGCACGCATGAACTGTGAAAGTCATTCTGCTTCCAACATGAAGAACTGATTTCTTTACAAGGTTCTGTTTGAACCCCCCCTCCCTAGTGCCTGCACACACACAACATGTTCAACAAGGACACTGAGCTTAAGAGCAGCAGCCAAAGCTATTAAAAACCAAAGATGAATTTAAAAAAAGTTTATATGCCAAGAAAAAATCATTCCTGCTCTGCCTTGCTCTTGGAAGTTTGGGAAACCCTGCCTGGCAGGAAAGGCGAGCAGGAGTTTCTTCCTCCTCCTTCCCAGCACGTGCCAAAAAAGAGGCCCTGCGAAAGAGCCAAGCATATTAATGGGGCTAGAAGACATCCAGGAGAGGAAAAAGCCATCGCTTGCCAGGTATTTTCTTTTTTTAAGTGTTCTTTTTGGCACAGGGTTCTGTACGCACGTGACAGCGGCAGAGGAGCCCCCCAGCCACTGCGGTTTCAGCACGTAGGGCTGTAAGAGAACAGTGACAGCCAGGAATGCTGTGTCCTGCACGGTCTGGTTACATGTCAGCACCCAGCCAGCTACAACCACACTCCCTTCTCTTCCAAGCCCAGCTCCCCACTCATGGGAAGGGCAACACTAGCAGCTACAAGCTATAAGTTGAACATTAGGAAGAAATTTTTCATGGAAAGGGTCACTGGACACTGGCAGAGGCTGCCCAGGGAGGGGGTTGAGTCACCTTCCCTGGAGGGGTTTAAGGGATGGGTGGACGAGCTGCTGAGGGACATGGGTTAGTGACTGATGGGAATGGTTGGACTCGATAATCTGGTGGGTCTCTTCCCACCTGGTTGTTCTATGATTCTATGATCAGTTGGCTCTGACATGAATCCACCAGACAATCTGCAGTTTCCTCAGAGCAGACACCGAACGGTTGGCACGCTCAGAACAAGCCCAAACCCCCTAACAGCTGGAAGCAAAAAGCTCCTTTTGGAATTCCTGGATCAGAGAGCAAGGTTGCTGTGGATCACTTGGCACAATAGGTGCGTACAGGATAAAATCAACATCTACCACTGTTTCTGCACACAGATAGCATCTAAAAATTAAAAAAAAAAAAGTGTTCCAAGGCAAATGGCACAGACAGCAAAGGAACGTGCATTTGGAACAGCAACACAGCAAAACCCTGCTACGTTGCAAGGCCAGGACAAACCTGCCCACAAACTAAAAAGTGCTCCAGGAGTTGAATAATAATAATAATAAACACTCATGATGCTGTGTTCTTAAACCAGTGTCTTGGAAGCAATCCATAAACTGCCCTAAGGCTAAAGTAAGCCTTCTACCAACTGTCTTCCATTCCCCATCTAACAAGGTGGCCCAAGAAATCACAGAAAGGTTTTTTTTAATTCCCTTAATGCTAACAGAACATCAAGCTCTTAAAAACAATGAATATTTTATTGCTTTAACAAATTTACTCTCTTTTTGCTACCATCAGGAAGGGGTCTAACCCTCATTGCTCTCTACAACTACCTGAAAGGAGGTTGTGGAGAGAAGGGAGCTGGGCTCTTCTCTCAAGGGACAGGGGACAGGACAAGAGGGAATGGCCTCAAGCTCCACCAGGGGAGGGTCAGGTTGGACATTAGGAGGAGGTTTTTCACAGAAAGGGTCACTGGGCACTGGGAGAGGCTGCCCAGGGAGGGGGTTGAGTCACCTTCCCTGGAGGGGTTTAAGGGACGGGTCGACAAGGTCCTGAGGGACATGGGTTAGTGTTTGATAGGAATGGTTGGACTCGATGATCCGGTGGGTCTCTTCCAACCTGGTGATTCTATGATTCTCTGCATAGATCTTCACAGAAATAAATCTTCAAGACAAGCAGAGGAAATGAATTCCCAACTTCAGTTGGCACAGACTCACTCGAGTCTTCGGCTTTTTGTGTTTAAATGGAAAGTGAGCCCAGCTGTTTGTACTAAGAGTCAAGTGTTGTGCCAGAATCACAGACCCCAACAAGGTCATGCAAAACAGAGGTTTACACTTCTCTCTGTAACCAGCATTTATCTTGGATACACCCTCGCATGTGAGATCACGGGAAGTGCATTTAAACCCATTCTTCTACTCAGAACACAGGATCTAGAGAGGCCAATATAAAAGCTGGCAGACAGGCTTTTGGTATTTGCTATGGAAATTCTATATAAAAAGCTGGCCAGCCTCCCAATTTCCATGATACAAACTCCCAAATATTCAGTTCATAAAGCAGCCTTCAATCGCTGTACTGTACCTTGTGTTCGCAATTCTCTCTCTCCATTCTTCTGAGAGGAAGTCACCTCTTTCCAGCTTAAAAAAAGAACACAAAGAAACACACACACACACACACACATACACAAGGGTTAACATTGTTCCTTTCTGCTCCGTATCCCTTTTTCCTTCAGAGAAGGCCAAGTGTGCTGCACCCACTCAGGTACCACTACAAGGTCACATCAAGTTTTCAGGAACTGCAGAGATGAAGCACCCAGAGCTCAGCCATGGGCTCTGCCCATTCCTGGGGTCTTGGAGGTGCTTCCCTCTTTGCTCCCACCCTCAGCTGCTCTCCTGCCATGGGATGAACAGGGAAAGGTCTCTGGCTATAACCGGTGCCCTCTGAAGGCTCCACTCCAGGGAGAAGCCAGCGATGCTGGTAGCAGAGAGGGGCAGCGAACGTCTGCTCCAGTCCCTGCTGCCAAGCAAGGTCCAGCTAGCTCCTCTTTGCAGAGGGAGAACACAGCGATCCAGCTCAGGGTCAGAATTCAGGCTCTTGTTGCAATGGACAGAGAAGCATTTGAGTTTTTGTAGCACTAAATATAAATCCTGAATGCTTCTAACACTTGCAAGTTGGAAATCAAGCACCATAAAGGCAAGATTTGAAAATCATTCTAGTTTTGACTTTGGTGACTTATATATGTGCTGAAACCACATCAAGTCCCAGGTTAATACCCACAACTACACAGCTTCTCCACAGATTAATTAATGTTTTCTTAGTCATACTTTTGAAATGAGAGAGGAATCCATGGGCCGTGCTGTTTCACTGTGCCACAAGTAAGGCAAGAGGCGGGTTGGGGGCGGAAGATGATGAGAGAAGAGACAAAATAACATGCAACTCCATAATTACTGATGATGTCACTTTGAAGGGGCGAGCAAGATGATGGCTTCTATCAGAACCTCAGAAGCATCAAAGCAACAGCAGTGACCGCTTGGCATCCTTTTCCTGCAGATATTCCTTTATATGGAAAGACAAGAGAATTCCACACACCAGTACTTATTCCCTTGAAGCAAGAGCTCAAACACAAGTGCCTGCACAGCACTGCAGACGCACCCAGGTTCCTTCCAAACCTCACTCCCTAAGGCAGGATATTTATCTGAAGCACTAGAGCCTGGTGGCCTCCACCAGAGTTTAGAGTTTGATCTTCCCAGCAGAGCAGCCTAACGCCACTTGAAGCTGAAGAAAGGATGGTAAATGGAGTTAAACCTGCTCGAGCCACTGAAGGGGCAAAGCCACAGCTGGGTCTGCTTCTCTGGAGGAAAGAGCTAAAACCCAAAAAGTCACCCGAATGCCCTGCTGCCGCACCCTGCAGCAAAGGAGAAATCAATCAAGAACTTTGCCTTAAGAGTTAGAAGCCACATGGGCCAAAAACAGCAGGTGAGGATTAGCTAAAGTTAATCTAAATCGTCGGCTCTGTCAAAAAGCATGGTTGAAAGAAGATTTTTAAACCAGAAGTGCTACCTGTACCCTCCTACCTGCTGGAGGGGGCACATTTTGATATCCCCACTCTACTAAAAACAAAGGGGATGTTGGAGACCGACCTCAGAGGTCCAACCTAACAATGTTCTACCTGGTGTTTTCAAGACCTGAAGCAGAGCACAACATCGGAAGAGTTCCAAAGAGCACAGAGCATTTTTCCACATCTCATACTAGAACAGTTTGTTCTGGGGCTCTTTGTGCCCAGTTTGGGAATGGAGACCATCTCTCAAGATTACTTTTAAGAGCTAATTTTGACTCGAAGACTCATCTGCTCTGTAGTAAACAGTCTCATGGTTGAGTATCCAAGACCCAGTAGAAGAAAATCCATATGCAAGGCAACTGTACTTATTTAACAACTTTTGTAAATCATCTTCTATACTGCAGCCCTCTCTGCTGCACAGCCAGTTCCTAATGTCTACATGAGGTTTTCCTGCACTAATAGGAGAAAGAAAAACACTGAGAAATAAGAAAACATCATTATAAAGCCGTATTCCTGCAAGAGAACAAAGAACTGGCACAACGTGAAACTACTTTGGAATAATAAGCTTCATATAAAGGTCTTGAAATCCAACCTCATTGGTTGTTACACTTCATTTGGCTCCAGTTACGCTGTATGTTCATCCTGCCTGTGTGGTTCGGAAGGGCAGTTATAACCAAAATCTCCATGTTTTAACCTGATCTAACACAGACAGAGGCTGAATGCTTCCCCCTCAGCCACTTTGGAAGGATACATCCACATTACAATTCCAAGGAACCACAGATCTCTTTAAACTTATATTTGTTTTTTAATGCTATCCTAGCTCAAGTTTAGGCAATAGCTGAGAGAAAAAATCTCACCAGGAAAAACACTGGAGTACAGAAATAACCAGATAGTCAGCTGTGGTTGGGAGAAAACTGGTTATTTTCTCCCCTCTGGAAGCAGGACAGTGATTCCTGGATCCACAGCAAAAGACCTGTCGGACTGACTGCTTCTGACCACCAGTTTCTTCCCTGACTGTTTTTAGGGAGCAGCAATCAATAAATGATGGACTAAAAGTAAGAAAGGAGGGTCTTCCCCAGCAGCTGACATGGGGAATCCAACAAATTCCCCCTAAAATCCTAGTCAGTTCTGCGGTTTACAACTATTTTGAAAGTGAAACAAGAACTGGTAATGAAGCTCCAGCTGACTCTTGGCTAAGGGCTGCAGAAGACAAACCAGCAGAACATGGACCATTGAGGGTATATAGGGAGAATTACAGGATGGGTTGGACTGGAAGGAATCTCAAAGCCCATCCAGTTCCATCCTCCTGCCATGGGTAGGGACACCTCCCACTGGACCAGGGGCTCCACGCCCCATCCAACCTGTCCTTGAACCCCTCCAGGGATGGGGCAGCCACCACTGCTCTGGGCAACCTGGGCCAGGGCCTCCTCATCCTCACAGCAAAACATTTCCTCCTAAGATCTCATCTCAATCTCCCCTTTTCCAGCTTAAAAAGAAGGTGGCACATCCCTGGGAAGCAGTGGTGACAGCTACTGGGATGTACTCAATCTCTTCCCACCAGTGTCCCCACCCCCATCGCGTTCCTCTTCTCTCTCTGCAAAACTTAATCTCCTTAGTGAATAATGAATGGAAGGGACCATCTGTAATGCAGATATTTTCATCTGATTAGACAATGCAAGAGATGTGCTTTATCTAAAAGGATAATTAGCTCAGTGAAATCCGCTTGAGAGAGCTGCCAGCCTGCATCGTTCCTAAATTTAGAAGCCAAAACAGGTTTTTTTTTTTTATTCAGGTTTTTCAAACAGATCAATTTGCTTTACAGAGTCTGCAGAAATCGAGTTACGGGATTCGATTCCTGTAACTTTAACTCAAAGGAAACCGGCAGGTCAGTGCCTGGGGGACACAACAAGAGGTACATGCCGGCGGGTGCGTATTCATCACGTAGCAGAGCAACAGTTTATGAAGGTCAAGGCCCTGCGCCGCGGAGGAGAGCTCTGTTCTCGCCCCAGCGCTGGCCTGGGAGTCTCTCTGGTAACACTGTTTGACCGGCTACACAGAGCCATAAATTCACAGGCAGAATTGCCTCACTCCATGCAAACACTTGGCTCACAAAAACCAGTCGTTTCTGCCTGGAAAAGTACACACGGGTTATTTTTAGGTCCCTGTTCTTTTCAAAAATAACTGGAGGCACGAATCCAAACCTCCAAAACGTGGCATCCTTTCAAAGCCACAGGGGACGTTTGGAGGGCTTTTCAAATACCAAAACATCGAGTTTCCCGCTGAAACAGGACATTCAAAAATACCTGGAACAAAGAGCTATCTTGCCCTTTCCTCAGCTGCAGGGCACTGCAAGCAACGGTTGTTTTTAAGCGCGGGGTCGGTTATCCCCACAAAGCAGCTGGAATTGGGCAACGTGAGAAGATAAAATTCCTCCACAAATCACTCTGCTTCTGCTCAGAACAGAAACTTCCAGGAAAAGAAGCCAGGCACGACACCCCCAACTCAGAGAGAAGCTTGCGAGCTCACAGAAGCCAAGCTTCCACTGATTTATGTGCAAGAAAAAATCACCTCTAACCCCCAAGGCTGAACCACAGAGCATCCTCGGCCGTCAGAACTACCGGAGTTTCCTCAGAGCAGACAGCACGTGCGTCAGCGATGTCCACCCAGCCAAACTCCCTCCCTGCCTTCAGCAACGCTGCTCTCTGTCAGCCTGGACTGATTTCGAAGGCTTGTAAAGCAATTTCCAAAACAAGCGTTTATGAAGCAAGGGAAGATATTGCATTAGAATAACCCTGAGTAAACAAAAACAAATCAAATCCTGCTCTCCAGCACAAGGCTGATGCGCGACTGCAGCTACCACCAGCTTCGCTCAGAGACCAACTGCAACCCTGGAAGAATTTCTTCCCCTTTCCGAAGAGCGCAAGCAGCAGCAGGCCCCGAGGACAGGCTGAAACCTCTCTTCAAGGGCACCCCAGAAGGACACTACAGCACTTTGTGCTGCACAGCAAGCCCAGCGCTGTGTCTCACGTACCTGGAGATGCCTCTGACTTTGAGGCCACATGAGGACATTTACGGTTAGAAACCATGAAAACCCATCTGCCTCTTAATTGCAATGCTGCTTTTTAATGGGATGGCTGCACATATGCCGAAATTCCCCAAGAATGACTTGCTAATTATCTAGGCCTAATGACCTTAGAAAAGCCTCCTGTTCTCTTCAGATGACAGTTTTCTTGAAAAGAATGGTGTGAGGCTCTTGGAAACCTCTCGGTTCCACAGGAAGAGAAAAAAAGAAGATGAAAGGAGTTGAAACAGTGAGATGTGTTGGAAGTGGAACATTCTGATCCAAAAAGTTGAAGGAGCTGATGATGAAGATCAGGTTCCTTCTGAATGCAGACAAGTAGACAACTAGCAAATGAATGTATGTATGTATGAATGTAGACAACTAGCAAAGAATGTGGTTATCCCTAACTAATCAGCTATCGGACATCAACAACCATACAACTGTAGCACTGGGATGTAAATATTTATGGCATGTTGAAACATAGCAGCTGGCTTTAAAAGCCAAGAGAGATTCTGATCAGAAAATGCTATTCCCCTGTTTTTTTCTTCAATTACTATCATGAGATTGAACAGCTTGTCATTTAAACTGCAACTCAATTCACCTAACATTATGAGATACAATTACCTACAGTGGTTGGAGAGCAGGGGCTTGCAAGCCAGTGTATGATGAGCAACTTTTCTTCCACTCCTTTCACCTGAAATGGATTTGCCCACTCTAAAGCAGCAGTGACGACCAGTTCCTGGCAGCTGGAGCTCTGCAGAAGCCTTCAGCATCCAACAAGCCTCAGGACACCTGGCCACTAGCTCCTGGAGAACTTTAATGCACAATCACCACCTCACAGTGACTACACGAGGATGTTTTGTTTTACTAACAAGATCTGCATCTATGTCAGTGCTCACGAACCATTTCTCAAGAGAGACTTCTTTAATGACTGTGGACAAACCAGACAGGAAATACACCTGGACTATCAGGATTTATTTTAAATGTTGTCACTGGACCTTGCTCATCGGAACTGATGTGTCCAGGCTCAGAACTTCCATTAGTAACAAGAATATTCCGATGGGGAAGATGAGCAAGTGAATCTGATGGTTGCAGAGCTGCAAAGTGCAATCAACTGTTGCCTCACCAAAACAGTATGAGCTAAAAGACAAGCCTAGCAGCAAGTAGATCGCTTTGCAGCAAGAAATCAAAGCTCCATTTGAGCCTAGAGCTGTCCTGGGCGCTTGGCTGTTAAAAAAACCACCACACCATAACCCTGCAGGCTCAGCTCCAGGATTTATTGCTGCCTTATGTACCACAATTCTTACTTTTCCAGCGAGGCAGCTGTTACGTGCCTGAACTCAAAACCACTGAGCACATTGTTCAGACAAAGCTGCAGGTGGGATCTGAGACTTCTTCCCACTGAATCTCTGCCAAGCTTCCCTCTTCCAACACTTTATTCATCTCAAAATATTTCTTTCTTAGATGACTGCCTATAACATTAGAGTGGAATTCACCAGTTAAAGCTCTGCTGATGACAGACTATTTCAATTTGCGCTTATTTTGTCTCCAACATTCGGAATTTTGGGACCCTTAGAAGTATTTTGCAGGGACAAACTTGTTTTCCAGAAAGATAAGATGCCAAGCTTTTAATTCTGTGCCTTCCAGTGTCTTCCAGCTGCACTGAGACAAGCTTGCTCTCTGTTTGATGATCATCACCTACAGAAGATGCCGTCGAAGGAGTCACTGAAGAAAACAAACTGTTTGGCAACACAATGCAAATGTAAGCCAAGGATGTCTGATGAAGCAATAAAACCTACATAAAATCTGCCTTGTGTGTATGTCTACACGTAAGAGACCAAAAAATCTCTCTTCAAGCATCACTACAAGATGACAGAAAAATCACCTCTCCTTAAGACAAGAACTGTTCAGCTCTTCCCAGCTAAGCAGATTGCATGCTGAAGAGAAATTTTACTCTAAACACTCTGCAGAAAACAGAGTTATAAAAGCCAAAGAACCTAGAGAAAAATAAGCAGCTTGGTTTCAATATAGCACCCGACTCTGCACTTGGAATGCGCAATATGGAGCTGCTCGCTGCCTACAGCAATCAATATGCTTTCAATATTTCAGTCCAAGTTCCTATCCTATTCTTTAAATTACACAGCTCATAAGCAGAGTATCTTCAGTAACGATTCCTTTCATGTGATGCCAGCTGGGTGACACAATGGAAAAATGCCATATGGCCACTTCATGAAAAGTAAAGCGTTTGCAGTGTTTCCGCAGCAGGAAAGAATTAGCAGCCTGGTATCAATCCTGCTGCAAAGCAGTCCCACCGCAGGCCCAGCACCCTTGGAAGGGAGTCGCACCCTGCAGTAACGGCATTTCAGGAAGAAAGTGCATGCAGGTAGCGGCACTGTCGCCTGCTCCAGCCTGATTCCTGAAGGGAGATTTGGGGCATTAAGATAAACCCTCTACAGAGCACCAGGAGATGTAGGAAACTGGGAAATAAAGGATGGATATCTACAATCTGCCATTTGATCCCACACTGCTGGAATACTGAAAGCTGTGTGGTTCAAGCCATTCCAGTAACAGCATCATGGCTCTATATAGAAGGAAAATGAACCACTTGTTCCCCAAGCAGTTGCTCACACTGCAGGACACATCGCTAGCTGCAGGGAAAGAGTGATTCAGCTTCTCTGGGCAACTAGGGAACATCCCAGATCCATCCAGCCTCTTCCGTGACCTCAGGAAAGTAGTAGGAGAAAAAGAAAAGATGTATTTCCAAACTCCCAGTGGGTTCCTGTTGTGCTGTCATTACAACAGTTTCCTCACTGGAAGCGATTAACTAGGGAGCAGGTCTTCCTAGTGACATTTAAAAAGGGGGAGAAAAGGAAAAGGGTAAAGAATGGTCCAGGGCAGCAGATGACTCTGCACGTGCTTCACATTACCATTACCAAGTGGACACACATCCACAAGGATTAAGTAACATTTGGAGGAAAGGGAACACTCTTTCACCATGTGTCCCTAACCTCAAGAAGAAAGCTGCCCTGTGACCCATTTACTCCTCCTGCTGCAGCTCCACCCTCAGGGAACCTAATCCCAATCCTTCCTGAATCAGAACTAACCACCCACCATCTTTCCTGAGCCTTTCTCCCTCTATCCTGTTAATGGGTCCAGCAGAGTTTTCTGCTCTAATCTCGCAGCGCTGGCGTCCGTCCAGAACTTCGTCCATGTGCTCCCCAGTGCCAAAGCTTTCGTGATCCCACCAGATCCCAAGGGATCCCACCTGCTGCACAGCCAAAGCTTCAGCTTTTGTTTCAAGCAGGAGATTTCAGAAATCCAAGGAGGAGCTGCCATATTCAACAGTCCACCCAGCGCAACCCCACATGACGGAGAGCGGGAGGGGAAGTAAAAGGAGATTTAATACAAACAGAAGACATATGGCACCTCCAGCTAAAACAACAAGGTTTTAGAAAAATAAATCTTCCAAGAGCTTCTGAAAAGACCTGAAAGCCTTCCCAATAACGCCCTACAACATGTGAGGGAGGACAAAGAGGGTCCTGGGAGGATGACTTGGAGAATACCATCCTCAGGATCAAACTGAAAGCCAGGGAGCAGACAGAACTCATAGTGCTACTTTGCTGGTGAAAAGGTGAAGAGGACTTGGCAAATTCTGTACATCACAAAGATCACAAAGATTTTCAGCTGAATTTCACTCACTGTGTATTCTGCATGTTTTTTCCCATACCATTTCATCCACTTTCTGAACTCTCTGTCCATCGTCTAGAAGAGAGAGGAAAAACAAAAACACCTATTAGAACGTCTTGTGGCACCAGGTACACAGCAGTAAAAGGAGGTGCAGCTCTGACAGTGGTCACTAAGCCTCACAACCGTTTGACTGGTTTGGTTTAGTTTCCTCAAAGCCTTGGCTTAACCGGGACAAAGTCAAAGCTGGGATCTTCTTCTCTCCCTCCTTTTCATTGAAGTTGAACATTCTAAGCGAAGCAATCCGAGCTGACACTGCCCAGTGCTAAAAATGGCACAACCCTAAGTAACTGCTGCCTTGTGGTATAATCCCACAGTGAGGAGGAGGCACTGAGTGCAGCCCATCTAAGCCAAGAGAGCAAAGGAACAGGATAAATACAGGTCTGCTAGAGTAAAGGAGAAAGGAGAGAGCAGAAAGCAAGGCATTGCCACAGCCAGCAGCAGGAGGAGCCAGGAAGAAGGTCTCAAACTACATATAAAAGAGTAGAGCTGCAGAGTAGGGGGATGACTGCTGCCACCCGCCCAGGCTGGCCCTGTTTTTTCATAGCCCAAATACCAGGGAAAGGAAATAAAAACCCCAGACCTCAAGCTTGGTGACTTACAAACATGGATCTGCACATTGATAAAATCTTGTCCCCATCTGTATGGTTGAATCATGGAATGGGTTGGGTTGGAAGGGACCTCAAAGCCCATCCAGTTCCATCTCCTATCATGGGCAGGGACACCTCGCACTGGATCAGGGGGTCCAAGCCCCATCCAACCTGCCCTTGAACCCCTCCAGGGATGGAGCAGCCACCTCTGCTCTGGGCAGCCTGGGTCAGGGCCTCCCCACCCTCACAGCAAAACACATCTTCTTAAGATCTCACCTCAATCTCCTCTTTTCAGCTGAAAACCGTTCCCCCTCATCCTATCCCTGCCCTCCCTGATCAAGCGCCCCTCCTCAGCATTCCTGGTGATCCCAATTAAGCACACAAAGTGACAACATACAGCACAGGCCATTAGTTCAGAGTAGCAGTGAGGGTCCAGCTGCCCCTATTCTCCACCTCTGAAAATGAAATTCAAGCATTTTTGGAAGACTGCAAAACCGTCCTGATCTTTAGGATTTGACTCCACGTGTGGGAGGGCTCAGATTTGGAGGTAGCAGGGAAAGGAATTAAGGGAGAGGAGCACAGCAGGAATTCTGGCTTCACTGACCACTTGGAAATGGTGGAGAACTCTGTCAGCAGGTCAATAAAACAGTGTGTGCTGACAGATGTGCTTTAAAGTTCTTTCCATTTCAAAAACACTCCAAGACTTAGTGGGAGAGCTCCCAAGAACCTTCAGTATTTTCATACACTGTGTGAACTCACATTTTCATTTTAGGACAACCTCAGTGAAACAAACCCGTAATGTTCTTCCTCTTTAGCTGAAGCTTTTCAGAACCATCTGTGTTAACCATCACAGGACTCAGAGATACGTTGCCAATCTTAACTAGAAACTTAATCCAAATCCTTCCAAAAATGCTTGTCAGAGATGAGGAGGAAAACTGGTCCATTACAGAGAAAAACAAGATGAGCTGCGCACAGGCAACCTCAGTCGTTCTGACACTGGGGAGTTATATTTGACAGGACATTGTCCACAGCCAGATGAATAATGCAGTGTGTTTCGTTCACCCAGTGATCTTAAGAAACAAACTGAAGGTCCCTCATGAGTTAATATTCCTAATATTCAATTTATGGGTAATTTCTTGTTTGCTAAGCATTT
Organism: Coccyzus lansbergi; assembly: GCA_033558105.1. Lineage (NCBI taxonomy): Eukaryota > Metazoa > Chordata > Aves > Cuculiformes > Coccyzidae > Coccyzus > Coccyzus lansbergi. Next base: position 27,124 of record JAUMJK010000407.1, on the reverse strand, counting down.
CTGCTAAAGCCTCGTGTTTGCACAATGACAGGAAGGGGTAGGGGTGAAAGTGAGAATTTCATTTTCCCTCTTTAACACGTTGATTACAACCACAGACAGGAGAACCAGGCCTTGCAAGTGACTCCCCCACGAAACCAAACACTCAGGCAGGGGGAGTGCAAAGCGTGCTCCAGTCGGAAATTTCCAGTGGGTCATGGAAGAGAGCGTAAAATGGATTTTTAGATTCCTATCTGATCCTCCTCACCGCTGTGTTTATGCATTTTTGCCCACAGCACTAAAGGAGGATCAAGAATTTTTACTTTTGCCTCTCCTGAGCTGCAATTTGCTCGCCTGCACAGACCAAGACAGCCTGTTTTAACACAGAGGGATAAGTTTCTATTCAGTTTACTGAAGGAAATAAACTTCTCGTGGTAAGGCATAACTAAGCTTTATAGTTTGGCCTGTAGCTCACTTGCCTTCCAGGTTTGCCTTGGAACTGATTAGCTTTGTGTGTCTCCACTGGCACAGAATTAGAAGCGTAAAGAAAACTGCCTGCCTGACTAAACATTATGGTTTTTTTATAGTACAACTTCATTTCAGTGCCTACTAAGCAGCTGTTAACCAGATACCTGACACTGGCCTCATCAATTAGCCTGCAACAGTTTAATAACTCAGCTGAACTTAAGGTTTAGGATATCAAGAAGGGACATCACTACTGTGAATAGCAACATAGCCTTGAAAACCTTTAAGAAATGTTTGTTTGGTCAATTCATTTCTAGATCTGCTTAATGCCATGGAAGATCTATATTAGAACCATTTCAGAGTCAGGATGATTTTGGGTGTTGAGATGAAGCTTAGATCACGGTTCCTTTAGAACAGGTCCTACACCTCTACTATTAAAACAGTTTCACAGCTCTCAGTTCTAAAATCACCTCAGAAACGTGTTAAAGCTCCTTCTATGCCCCACCCAAGCATGCAGTGCTCCACATCTTAAGGGCTCAGGAAGCAAAACCAACCAGAATAAAACTGTTTTTCTTCCTGCACAGCACTTAACCATAACCCTGACCCACAGAGTTAGCCTTCCAATGAGGAATATCCACCCAACTCGCTTCAAAACAACCTCACCTCAGCATATTTGGCTGGAATATCAGCTTTCTCCACACCGTAGTGATGTTTGCAGTTTGTGGCTGCAGCCACTTGAAGCACCACCTGGCCCACACCTGAAGGAAAGAAAAAACAAACCTGAGAATAGGTTTCAGCAGAAAAAAAAAAAAAAAAAAAAACCAAAAAAACCAAAAAATCCACGCAAAGGGACATGTGAGCTCTTCAAGCAAAGGCTGAGAGGAAAAATGTAGGTAATCCATGGGATGAGGCTTCACGGTAGGATTTCAACTCCTAGTTGTGTCTGGCAGTTCCCAGCGGAACTCTACCATATCCCAGTTGAATCATAGAATCACCAGGTTGGAAAAGACCCATCAGATCATTGAGCCCAAAAAAGCAGATTTAAGGCAACGTCCAATACCAAAGTCAGTCCTGCTTCCCTATGAGACGCAAAATGCGAAGAACCTGGTACTTGGGGAAAAAGGTTTTATATCCTAACTAGAAAGGAGGCCGTGCAATTCCACTTCTAAGAATGATGGAACAGATTGGGTTGGAAGGGACCTCAAAGCCCATCCAGTTCCACCTCCTGCCATGGGCAGAGACACCTCCCATGAGATCAGGTTGGTCCAAGCCCCATCCAACCCGGCTTTGAACACCTCCAAGGATGGGACAGCCACAGTTTCCCTAGGTACCCTGAGCCAACGTCTCAGCACCCTCAGAGTGAAGAATTTATTCCTAATGTGTAATCTAAATCTCTCCCCTTCCATCAGATCAGGTTGCTCCAAACCCCATCCAACCTGGGGCAGCCACTGCTGCTCTGGGCAGCCGAGGCCAGGGCCTCCCCACCCTCATCATGAAGATTTTCTTCCTATTTAGTCTTTGTCCTCTTTGCACTTCATTACAGTTCTATCTCAGCTCTTTGGTTGTCCATGTTCTCCCTCTGCAGAAATTGTTCATCTCTATTTGCATGTGTATAAAATGGGCATTTGGATGCATAATGGGAATTGGCAAAAAGGCTGAAAAAAACAAAAAAAAATCCAAGCAACACCCCCCTGTCTGCGGCTCTCATCGTGCCAGCCAGCGCTCCAGCAGTAATGGTTTAAATGCAGGAGTTCCACCCCTCCAATTACTGGGGTTGCTTCCCGCCGGCAGGCAGTGAAATGGAAAAGAGCAATATGTTTGCTGTGCAAATGGGCCATCCTCCCGGAGCCTCTCCTGGTTCCCATGCGGTCATCTGCACCGTGATTAAGTGCAGTGGGGAGACGAGAAGGCATTTTGTGTCCCTCATAGACAAAAAGCGATGCCTCAGTGAGCTCCCGATCAGAGCGGGTGTTGTAATAAAATCCTTGGTGACTGCCACAATGAACATGGAGTGACATTATCCTTGTGTGCAAAATTTTGCTCGTACAGAGAGCATGAGTATTTTTTCTTTTTAATATAAGCTGGGGTGGTGGAGAGGGAATGCATACAGACAAGGTGTTGAAATGGCAAATAATTACTCTTGGGAGCACCTGAAGGAAGCAGAGTTTGGAGTGTTGGGAAGTTGATCTGGTTTTAAGCAATACTGAGTCTTGCCAATGTAGTGGCAGCTTCTGAAATTCCAGGTGTTGAAGCCCATAATACTTTCTAAAGTATTATTCTGAAGTAGAATCACAGAATCACTAAGGTTGGAAAAGCGCTCTAAGCTCCTCCAGTCCAACTGTCAGCCCATCACCCCTGCCTCTACTAAACCATGGCCCAAAGTGCTATGGTCACACACTTTTTGAGCTCTTGTAGGGATGGAGACTCCCCCACTGCCCTGGACAGCCTCTGCCAGGGCTTCACCACTCCTTTAATAAAGAAATGTTTCCTAATATCTGATGTAAACTTCCCCTGGAGTGACTTGAGGCCACTTCCTCTCCTCCTATCACTCGTTACTTGGTTGAAGAGAGAGTAGTATTGCAGAGAGCGATGAGGTCTCCCCTCAGCCTCCTCTTCTCCAGGCTAAACAGCCCCAGATCCCTCAGCTGCTCCCACAATCCCTTTTCTCCAGCTCCTGCCCCAGCTCCATTCCCATTCTCTGGACACACTCCAGTCTTTCAATGTCCTTCTTGGAGTGATAGGCCTAAAACTGAACCCAGGATTCAGGTGTGGCCTTGACAGCACCAAGAACAGAGAAATGATTCCTTCCCTGGTCCTGCTGACCACACCACATTCACATGTTTGGATATGAAGGGCATTAACTGAACCCACCAAAACAGATGAATCCTTAGAAATTCAGCAGTTATTGTTATCTTTCAAGCATCATTTTTAATATTGTTTCTTCTAAGTGTATCAACCAATAGCAACAGAAACTAAGAGTTTTCTGTAACAACGGTTTATTGCACTTGCAGGCGGATATTTCAGTAACAGCACCGGGAAGGGCGTTTGAGACATCTGCTGTGTTACAAACCACAGGAGCATCACTGGGGATTATCTAAGAAAAGGTGCTTATTCTGTAACACAATCCTTAGTACCGCTTTACTTTCCAAATATGAATTTCACTTCATTTTCACTTTGTTTTGGTTTTTTGTTGTTTTTTTTTGTTTTGGGTTTTTTTGGTTTGTTTGGGTTTTTTTTTATAAAAGAAGGAAAAAGAGAAAAAGAAATCCTACAGAAGTTCCTGGTCACTTACCACTGCCCAAGTCAACAAACAGATCATCCTCTGTCATTTTAATTTCATCTATCATTTGGGCCACTAAGTCAAAGGAAGTTTCTCCGTAAACCTCTGGGGAAAAGGGCTCATAGTTGTTCAGTTTCTCTGGATCAGTCACCGAGTGGTTGTACACTTGCTGCAGGATGTGCCGGAGGAGCCCGTTGGAGGGACGAGTGTTGAGCTTCATCGGTTGGGTGGTTCCCTTCCACTAAAGACAAAGAGCAGGAAGGAGCGGGGAACACAGTGTGAGGACAAGGAAGCATCACCAACACGAGCCTGCGTAGAAACGAGGGGAATGCCCTCCCACCTCCTCTTTTTTCTAAAGATAAAAACAGTCAATGATACTAAGAAATCAGCAGAGCTCTGTGCTCTGCTTCACCTCAACTAATGGGTTATTTCAAATCTGCCTCCTGGAAGTTGGTGGGGAAGGAGAAATTAAAGAGATGTAAAAATCAATAGGCACCATAAAGTTTGATACTGACTGCAGTTGGAGTAAGTGTAAAAGTTTGTTCACTCATCTTTTATTTACTGCTCACCACTGAAGTGACGTTGACTGAAATGTCAATGTAAGAGCAGATCCACTTTATTTCAGGAGTTGGAAGATGGGAGGGATCGTATGTACATAAACAGAGACTGGAAGGAGGTGGAAATCAAGCATCTTTTCTTCTTCAGAAAAAAAAAAATCTGTCCTAAATATAAAAGTTAGATTTAAAATGTTCACTTCTTCCTTGGACAAGGAAAAGCAAACAAAACCACAGCAACTCCAGGGCCCCGCCTAAACATTCCTCTGTTTGAGTTTGAGACGGCAAGAAGAGAACAAAACCAGTTGCATTTGCCACTTGAGATCACGATTCCAAGTGTTGAAAAGCTTCACGTTTTTAGCCATTAACCAACATGGCATGAGAACATCTGAATCCAAACAAGCCAAAGCTTTAGGGGGTTCTGGGCCCACAATGTGGAGGAAAGCCTGGCAAGAGTCTTGTTGCTGTAATATGCAAACTTCAAATAATTCTCACAAGAGAAAAAAAAGAATCCACCAATGCTTTCAAAATTTAATGGAATAACATTAATTCATTGCTCCAGTTTTGCTTCTTCCAATTCAACCTTTATTAGGGGCAAGAAAACCAAACAGCTTGTTAAGTTGGTCTGAAAAGATGACATTCTGGTTTTGCCATCAGCATGAGCCCCAGCCCAGAGTGGTCGAATTGACTGACAAGCAAGGAAATTCCTAAGCCATGGATCACTTCCACAATACACAAGAGAGTTCATATGGATTATTTAAGCACACATAAGCCTCAGATTTCCCCATGCAAAAGTAAATCTGTATGATAAATCCCTGTGAAACATCCACATGCTAAATGCAGATAAATCTCTTCCCTCCAAAGCTAACTCAGCTCTTTCAAAGGGCTGAAACAACAGTGCCACAAGCGCATGTTGCGCAGTAGCAGCTTACAAACCTGCTGTTGGGAGGAAAAAAAACCGCTTTATTCTTTTCTTCCTATAAGAACGTCCCTCCCATACTAACTCCTTGCCTACCTGAATGTGAACAAGGTTTAATATCAGCCTTATTAACTGCCTAAAAGAACGGAGGTGCTGAACACACATAAACCAGTGTTATGGCAGGCACTGCTTTCTGGGCCTTATTCGCTGCACGTGCACTCAGACTAGCTTGATAAGGAGAATCATAAAATCACCAGGATGGAAAAGACCCATCGGATCATCAAGGATGATCCATAATAAGGAATGGCTGAGAAAGCTGGGGTTGTTTAGCCTGGAGAAGAGGAGGCTGAGGGAAGACCTCATTGCTCTCTCCAACTATCTGAAAGGGGGTTGTGGAGAGGAGGGAGCTGGGCTCCTCTCCCAAGGGACAGGACAAGAGGGAATGGCCTCAAGCTCCACCAGGGGAGATTTAAGCTAGACATCAGGAGGAAGTTTTCACACAATGGGTCATTGGGCAGTGGCAGAGGCTGCCCAGGGAGGAGGTTGAGTCACCTTCCCTGGAGGTGTTTAAGGGACGGGTGGACAAGGTGCTGAGGAACATGGGTTAGCGATTGGTGGAAATGGTTGGACTCGATCTGGTGGGTCTCTTCCAACCTGGTGATTCTATGATAATAGTGTGTAATGAGGTAAATACATACCAACTGATGAATGCTATCGATGGCTCGGTTGTACTTGTCACAAAGCCTCTGCATGCTTTCAAAGCTGTGCGGGAAGAAAGAACACAGGGTCAGAACCCCAAAAGGTAGGTTTGAAGGTAGAACCTGGTACTTTTTTGCCATCACATACTGTAAATAGGTGGTTATTTAGGGTTTGTTTCTTGCAGCACATGGAATTTCATACACTCAGAACTCTGTATACTGTTTCCTTTACTAAAATGCCCACTAGACCAGGGATACGTGACAAGTAATACTCAATTAATAGAAAAAGAAATTAACTCAAAGCATGATTTATTAGAAAGTTCTGCATTCTCACAGTCATTACTTTCTTTTCCATACAATCAGCTGCACAGCAATTTAAGACATCTGTAAACATTCCTCCTTTGTTCCATCGTTTCTCCATGACAATCGGTCCCAAGGCAAGGAGAGACTTTTCTAGAAAATTAATTCTGGGACTGAAAATGCAAAGAGACTCAGGATACAACCCAAAATTTCCCCCATCAGAAAATAACATCGAGGGCTTCATGGGCTGGTTGGGATTACAGTGATTCCAGGCAGATGCCTTAATGACAGAAGCAGGGAGGATTAAATAAATTCATCTCAGGCCAGAGAAGAAAAGATATTACCAGAAACATCATCCGTTACACAATCAGACCCATAAAGCAGCAGCCAAAAAAACAAATACAATTTGAGGAGTTAGGAGAGTAAGATAATTAAATCACAGTCATTCCCAAATCTGGAAGGTGGCCAGGGATCCAGGGAGCATCACGAGAAGTGGCTCTTCAGTCTCCTCATACTCACTACCAGTATCCTGGCTAGGATCCTCTCTGAGGAGCGCTGCTCACTTCAATTTAAGGCTTTCAACCACCCGTGTGTAATTCCACATTAAGACAAAGTAAGAGGCTGCCATGGGTTTTTGTCTGTGCAGCACAAGCGTTTCGATAATCTGCTGATTTTCATTCTCATCCACGCATCAGTATCTGCTGCAAGTAATTCTTCTGATTAAATTTTTCCAAACAAGTAAAAAAACATCATTTTGGTGATAGTTTTAGACTTCCTTGAAAACTTGCAGAAAGTAGGGTTTGACACTTAAAAAGAGAAACCTTTCTGTTCCCATTTGGCATCGTTGCTGACCACACCGATGCTCCCCAGTCAAACACGCCCAGCGCAGATGCCAGAACTACAGAATTTACAGCACTGCAATCCCTGCGAGTGAGCCACAAATCCAAATTAATGGATTTGATGACAAGGGATGCTCGACTCCGATTTCTCCTTTTGAATTTTTCACAAGGAAGAGAGGAACTAACAAGTCTTGCAAAGAAACAATTGAAAAGAAATTAAGAGAGGAGGAAGCAATACCCTAAGGAGATCACAACACAAGCATCCGACATTCAGGACAACAGCCGCTGATTACAGTGATGTCGTTTCATCTGTAAACCTCATTGTAAAAGTTCAGTCATGCCGTGGACTTAAATTCAAACCTTCCTATGAAAGCAAGGAGGTTTTTGTAACCTGCAGCTAGAATGTTGTCTCTTTTTTCAGTCTCAGTACAGCCCAGTCAATACAGGGAATCTCAGACCTCTCTACAGACAGGCTGCAGGTCAGAATCTGCCTCTCCCAAACTCCAAGTGAATGCCACACGCTGTACATTCATTTTCTTTGTGGAATAAGCACTCAAATGTAACTACAGGCATCTTAAACTTACTTCTAACTGCCCAGAAGAACGGTATGAATAAGACAAGAGCAGTATGAACAATACGACAAGAGGGAACGGCCTCAAGCTGCACCAGGGGACATTTACATCAGATATTAGGACATATTCCTTCACTTAAAGGATTGTCAAGCACTGGAAGAGGTTGCCCAGAGAAGTGGTGGAGTCCCCATCCCTGGAGGCATTCAAAAGACGCACAGATGCGGTGCTTAGGGACTGGGTTTAGCAGTAGGGTTGGCAGCATGAGGTTTCTGGTTGGGCTTGGTAGTCTTAAAAGGTCTTTCCCAACCTAAAGGATTCTGTGACTCTGAATAGCCTGTTGTTTAATTTAGGCCCCATCCAAATGGTGCCCCACCTGCACTGAACCCTACCCAGCAGAGCGATGAGGACGGTGACACAACACGGCCCTAACAGACAGCTCCGGCGCACCACTTCCTAAACAGGAACACTTAGTTCCTGCAAAAGCAGAAACTTCAGTGCCATTCAGCTTCCTAACGCTGGATGCAGTCCAACAGCGCAGATACCGATCATTGTTTCGGAGTGAGTAATTCCAACGTACCAGAGCTCAACTTTCTGCTGTGTGGAGTTTCCAATTATGTCCTTAATCCAAGAGCCTTTGCCAATATTGCTGCTACACATTTCCTACCAAAATAACTCTGCAGGGAAGCCAGCTCAAAAAGAAAACTTCAGTTCGTAGCGTCTAAGAATAACCAGCTTATAGTGAACCGGTTTGTAACCGTGCCGGCCGGTCCTTGTGGTGGGTAAACAAAATATTCCTCTCACCTTTTTGTATCATAGTCAATTAGAACGTAGTTTTCCATAGCAAGCTTGAGATCTGGGATTTCTTCACAGACCCACCTGGAACGAGAGAAGAGATAATGAATAAAAACATCTCCAATCGAGTACAATAAGGCAGTCTGTCAGTTCTAGACAGGCATTGCTACGTGGAGAGACAGAACACTGCGGCAGACCTGAAAGATCACAGTGTTGTTAGGGGGAAGGCAGACGTCACGAAATGCTAATTGGAAAGCTGCAATGGTTCGCGTTTGTGTTGAATAATCAGGATGGTGCCCATAGACATTGGCAGTAGTATAAAAGCTCCTGAAATGGCACGACTTCAAAACGAGGCGATAAATGTATTCAGTGCTTTGAAAAATACTCAAAACCCATGGCTGATGCAAATCTAACAGGAAGCGCAATGCAGAAGTGCAATATTTTGAAAGAATTCTGATCCTCTAACAAGCTTTGACAAAGCTGAATGTGGAGAAGACATTTCCTACAGCGAAAACTACTGACCATTCACAGCGAGGCCATTCTGCAGCCTCATGTATCTAAGTGATATTATCAACTGGATCGTTGAGTCCAGCCACTCCTATCAAACACTAAAGCCTCAGGAAACACTAATCCCTCAGCACCTCGTCCATCCATCCCTTGGACACCTCCAGGGAAGGTGACTCAACCTTGGTGGGAATGGTTGGACTCGATGATCTGGTGGGTCTCTTCCAACATGGTGATTCTATGATTCTAACACTGTCATGCAAGTTCTGAGCCCTCACACCCACACGGGGAGCAAAAATTGGCTCACTACCTTCTCCTTGCTGTTATGTGACCGACCAAACTTCAAGCTCAGGAGGCTGTGCATACAAAACACCATTTTTGGTACCTGCACCACCCAACCACTAAAGCCTGCAGCAGGCACAGCCCTGACATGAGGTAAGCCTGCACAGGGAGGATCTAAAACCATTAATGAGAACAGCTCTTAAGCAATCTCACAGGGACAAAACATCAAATTCCCTCAGGTGTTTGGGGAGTCCGTGTTAGCATTTATTACACGTTCTACAGCAAGTCACCTCCCTACCAGCAGAGCAGGGACAATCACTTCCAAATAGTGGAAATGCTAACACTGCAACACAGAATCATAGAACAGTTTGCGTTGGAAGGGATCTTAAAGATTATTCAATTCCAATCCTCTGCCATGGGCAGGGACACCTCCCACTAGATTAGGCTGCCCAAGGCCCATCCAACCTGGCCTTGAACCCCTCCAGGGAAGGGGCAGCCACCGCTTCCCCAGGGCAACCTGCATCAGGGCCTCTCCGCTCTCATGGTGAAGAAATTCCTCCTTATGTCTAAATCTTCCCCTCTCCAGTTTATCCCCATTGCCCCTCGTCCTATCACTCCAAGCCTCTGTAAACAGTCCCTTCTCCAGCTTTCTTGAAGGCCCCTTCAGGGCCTACATCACAGCAACAAGGAGAGAGGAAGAGGCTGTGCAGGACCAGAACTTAACAGAGCACCCCAATGTTTTCTTATCCTTGCTTTGCTGAAGACTGGACATAGACTGCCATAAGCACCAAAAACTGAATATTCGCTACTCGTTTCTATGCTTAAAAGACATCAGAATACAGCAAGCGGAAACTAAGTCTGTTTGACAGGGAAATTGTACTGCAAAAACATCATGTCAGCTTAGAAAATAATTCAGAGCTCCTAGATTATAATTATAGCTGCTGCCCTCCTTCCTATTTAGTCTCCAGACCCTTATTGACTGGGACACAGCAAGGTACAGGGAAGCGTTCCAGCCATGTCTGCATCACACACTTACCGAATTGTCTCGATAATTTCGTGAGCAGCATCATGGTGTTTGTCCTGAAATGAAAGAAAAGAAGATGTGAGTTCAAAGAGACATCAGGCGCATTGTTTTCTAGAACATTACAGGAATCACAATCTTTTTGAGACTATAGATGGCAACCACGCTAGGGAAGGAGTATTTGATTACACCCAGGCGATGAAACCCAGCAAACTGAGCCCTCTACAAAATAAAATAAAGCTCAAGGAAATGTATTTTGAAGTTTCCGTAGACAAACAGAAGATCTACATGAAGAAGTTGCCATTCCACTTGTTTCTCTGTCATTTCCTGAACTCAGGGGAGATTTAGGCTAGAGATTAGGAGGAAGTTTTTCACAGAAAGGGTCACTGGGCATTGGAACAGGCTTCCCAGGGAGGTGGTTGATTCACCTTCCCTGGAGGGGTTTAAGGGACGGGTAGACGAGGTCCTGAGGGACATGGTTTAGTGTTTGATAGGAATGGTTGGACTCGATGATCCAGCCGGTCTCTTCCAACCTGGTGATTCTATGATTCATTGCTGTATCCACCTTGTGAGGTCTTAGTCACTGAGCCCCTCGGCACAAAGTTGCCATTATAGTTAGACACTTGTTTCTTAAAGTGGCTTTGAGTTTTTAATTAGGACCCAGGTATCTAAGAACCTTGTAGAGTCAGAAGCGCAAAGGTTCGGGGTGTCTCTCTCTCATGCCTTTCCTTGTCTCCTGCTGCTACTGGGAAGTTCTATAGCAGAGGGTAAGGACAGGGAATAGTGAATAGAAGGGCAGGAGAAGGGAGGGAATGGAAGGGAAACTCTAACGGACAGACAACAGAAGTTGCTGGGGTTATTTCTATTTCTTCAAGACATGGTGGGAGATAATCAAAGTCAAAGAGAATCTTCTTCCACTGCTCTCAAAGCTTTCACGTTTGCACAAGAAAGCAGCTGTCCCCTTGTTACAATCAGGTTGCATGTGCAAGGTCAACCAGTCTTAGAATCATAGAATCACCAGGCTGGAAGAGAGTCATTGGATCATCGAGTCCAACCATTCCTATCCAAACACTAAACCATGTCCCTCAGCACCTCGTCCACCTGTGCCTTAAACACCTCCAGGGAAGGTGAATCAACTCCCACCCTGGGCAGCCTCTCTCACTGCCCAATGACCCTTTCTGTAAAAAACTTTTTCCTAATGTCCAGCCTAATCCTCCCCTGGCTGAGCTTGAGGCCATTCCCTCTCGTCCTGTCCCCTGTCCCTTGGGAGAAGAACCCAGCTCCCTCCTCTCCACAACCTCCTTGCAGGGAGGTGTAGAGAGCAATGAGGTCTCCCCTCAGCCTCCTCTTCTCCAGGCTAAACACCCCCAGCTCTCTCAGCCATTCCTCATACGGTCTTGTAGAAGTTCTCATTTCAAGAAATTTGCACACAGCCCTTTAGCTACCTGGATAAAAGTCTCATCAACGAGAGTGAGAGACAGACACTTCAGAGGTCCATGACAGTGAGGGGGTGAAGAAACACTGCCTGTTTGGCTAAGAAAAGCTTTTAATACAGACTTCCACCCACTATCTCACCACACAGAGACTAAACAAAGGAAAACAAAACATCCCCATTACATTATCAAAAAGGAGAAACAACAAAGGTAAAAATAGCGTGGACATGCGGGACCGACTACACAGTGGCCTGAAAGCTGAGTGTTGCCTTGGCCATGTCCCACCCCAACTGCCAATGCCACAAACACCCCAAGCACAGAGCAGATCTGGGGTTGTGCTTCCTCCATTCAGCAGTGTTTGCTCAGGCCCCAGACTGGGACAGCCCAAATCCAACAGACACCAGCAGCACTAATAAAGAGCCACCCCATTAAGGTTTAGACATGTCAGGTCAGTGATTCCATTGATAAATCTTGGCCTAGAAAAGAGGGAAGTGACTCAACGACAACCTGCTCCCGCCTCCCAATGCACATATAAAAGAAGAAAGAGTGCCCAGGAGGAGGACTTTTCTTTCTTTTCCTTTCTTATCTGCAAAATATAAAAATAACCCCAGACAGGCAGCTCATCCATAAACATCCCCTATGAATTTTCACCTTTCGCTACACACAGAATTATCACAGCAGAAACCCCTTGGGCTGATCTGGCTCTCCCAGTAAACTGTGTTCCTCTATAGTAAGAATATGCTCTATCAACATAAGCACATTATACGGAAAAGTGAATTTATGCTCATTCTAGCAGAACCATTCTCTCGGAAGAAGATATACTCTTCATTGATGGTTTCGAACAGTTTCAGTGCTAGCATGACACATGGAGACACCCCCTGTCCTATTATGGGTCTTCATGAAAACACCCCTAGAAATGACTAAAATCACTCAGTTAAATACCTTCATCTTGAGTTAAGAAGTGAAAAATAAATTAAAAACAAAGGAATAAGTCAACAGCAATGTACATCTACAATTACAGATCATCCGGTTCAAACAAGTCACTTTACTAACACAAGATCATGTGGAAACCCCAACCAGAAGGGGCCTTTCTGAGTTTAATTTGTGTCATTATCTAGGAATAATGAAGACGAAAACAGCTCCACATTTACTGCTCAGCTTCTCACGCTGAAGCACTTACCATGTTTACCACACCCCATAACAAATGTGCTCTGGATGAGTAGACAAGCTCCCAACATCGCATGCACGTCTCACAAACAAAATCAAAGATGACCCCCTAATGTTTCATGGAAGTAAAGGCAGCCACAGAAAACAGAGGAGGGAAGGAGCAGGGACAGATCTAAAGGAAATATAGAGCAGTTTTCCCTTTCTTTTGAGAACACTGTTAGCCCCTTTTTGACATTATGGTTGTAAGATTTAATAAGAACAGCCATTAGGCAGCACCAGTCATCACATCTGCATCCACGCAATTGTTTATGGCCCTGACAGAGCCTTCAGCGACTCTGAAGAAAACCTGACTGGAAACCTCCCCAAAACCACAGACTCCTCTCCAGCCAGCGCCAGCCTCCGCCACCACCGTCAAGCGGTTGTGCTGGGCTTGGCTAGACACACAAGGGAGCTCAGTGAAGCAGTTTTAACCCACATCCTTGTAGAGGCCCAGGGGATGAACACCAAAACCAACAGGCTGGGAGGGACCGACAGCAACTCCCGCTGCAAATCCCAGCAGGCTGACAAACCTCACCCCAAGCACGGATGGCCTGAAGCCTCTCAAATCCAAGCACTGCCTTTGTTTACTTTGTTATTTACACTTTTTTTCAGGCTGTGGCGAACCATGGCCAAGCCCAGCATGGCAGCTCCACTGCAGGCCCCTTATACAAGCGCGTTGCATTATGCATCTGCAAAGTCACCCGGGAGAGCAGAGCTTTACGCTGCGTCTGCATCTGTACTCGGAGTGCTTTGTCGGTAAAATCTCCCGGTGGAAAGCCTCCCCCAAACAGGCTGACTTATCCATCATGGAATACACTGCGCAGAAGCCTTTTGGACGAGGCTCAAGAAGCCTATCTGTTCTGTTCACAGTCACGAGACGATGCCACGGTACTCGCTGTCACGAAAAGGAGTTCCATTCATCCTCTGATTCTGCTCCAAGCTGCTCGCCCTCCCTCCTCCCTCATGCGCTACGTGCCGCTCGCTGGCCTGGCTGTACTTTGCAGTCGCCTCGTATTTATGTAGTTTGAGGGGCCCTCAGAATCTTCTGGGACACATAAATGGAAGGTATTTCATGAGACAAGACCTAATCTCTTTAGTGTGGTCTGTACATTCAGCATTTAAAGCAAAAGCTTGCACTCTATAATAATTATTGAGAGTGCCCAAAGCTATTCATAACAAGGTCACAAAAAACCCACCCTAAACACACATTAAAAGTCAGTTATTGCAGTCAGTTCTCTCCAGCTGAACTTTGTAATGAAGGGTTCTTACTTTCAACCTAAATGCTCAATTTAGAATTGAAACGTGAGCTCCCAGAGAAAGTTCAATAGTTTTCTTGCCAAAACATTTCATTGGAAAAATAATGGAAAGAAAGTAGGCACTTTTTCAAAAGTCACTCTAAGAGAATCCAATTTTCTATGGAAAACAGCGGAGAACAGCTTCAGCCAGCACGACTGACCAGCTCTGTTGTTCTAAATCCTACAACAGGTTTCTCTAACCACACGTTCCTACACCTCTAATTACTGGAGTGAGGAGTTTGAAGCCAGACACATCCACTCTGTTACTTCTAGCACACCAGGGCCCAGGAGCCCCACACCAGCCTGTACAGTTCCTGCTCACACACTACACCAAGAATGCTGCAGCAGTGGGTTTGTCCTTCGGGACATGGAGATGAAGTCACAGAACCATCTTCAAGACTTCGATCTTTCCCTTCACCTCTTCTCCAAACATTTCCCATCCTGACAGTTCCCAGCGAGGGCTTTGCAAGCAGTTTAGGCTCCATGCTCTGATCACAGATGCAGGCGGATAAAGGGAATAAAAGGATAATGATCGTTTCTGCATGCTTCGAGGCTGGAGGCAGCCAACTCTCTCTGTACAAAAGACATTTTGTGTCCTATAGATACGAGCAGCCCCAACCAAGACAGTGCCCCAAAGCTCTTTCCAAATATATCTTTTCATGCAATCACTGTCATTTTCCATAATCACATCCCCGTTGTTTGTTAACCCAAGTTAAAAACTCCTCAATATGACCAGAATTTACAAGTTCCCAGTGGTAAAGACAGCTATTAACACCTGTGTAAGGAAACTTATGGACCCTCAATCACAACGTGTCCTACACGCGCTGTAGTTATCAAAATAGAAGTTCGCTTTTTTCATGGTAGATCAAATTTCTAACAAAAACAGCTGAATCAAAATCCTTCCCATGCTGAGTACCCCAGAACTAGCCACAGGGCTCCAAGTGAGGGCTCTCCAGAGACAAGTAGAGGGGCAGAGTCCCCCCTCTCTCACCCTGCTGGTCTCAGTTCTTTGGATGCAGCCCAGAATACCAGTGCAGAGCCAGTTTGGTGCTTGACTCACCAGACCACGCTTCCTCCCCCACAAACAGGCTCAGTGACCAAAGCAGCTCTTCAGAACCAGCCAACAAGCTGTGGTCACACATCTGCAGAGCGGGAGGAAGAGACCTTCAACGTCCTTCTCACTACCCACCAGACAGATCCAAACTATTCAAACAAAACCTGACACAAGCCCCTTGAAAATAAGCAAAGGGCAACGTTTGTGTACCTTCAATGCTTGTCTTTAGATACTGTTTCACTTCCAACACTTCAACTATGTAACACTGGCTCCCAAGCACCAGACACTGACTCCACTCACGTTTCAACAGAAGTCATTTTTATTTGCCAAATTTTGATCTGCAAATGATCCACTTAACTCACAAGACAAAAGAGGTCAGTCTCGCTCGCCTCTGGTCTTACAGAATAGCTTGTCTGCCAGCGGTGGCAGCTCTCTCCCCAGGAAGAAGTCCATAAATCCAAAGCAGAGGATGTTGCAGCTGGAGACAAGATGGTTAGCAGAGATCAAAAAGATGGATTAGGAAAAGCCTATCAATCTTGCAGAAGACTGGTAGGACAAGTGCCTCTAACGTCCTTGTGGTTTCCTCCATCTGTGGAGGATGATAAGCATTTCTCTAGACACCAAGAAAGGCAACGTCAGCCACTGCAGCTGCAGCTTCCCCACAGGAACAAGGAAAGCATCCAGCATTCTGCATGGCACAGGGAAACCCTCTCAAAACCACCGCACATCAGAAGTTTGCCTTCCTCCTCTCCAGGGGCTTAACTCAACCTACAAAGATTCACCAGGACAGCTTTCATGTCCAGAGCACGTTCGTATTCAATCCACCTGCAACCAGTAGCCAACAAGAGCCCATGAAAAGCCAGAACCAAAGTGTTTCTAGGTGCTACAGTGGCCAAGCTCTGCCTGTGGGCCTGCTGAACGAAAGGAAAAGTCTCAAGGTCCACAGTCCTGCCAGCTAGTGTCTTCAGACACTTCACGTTTTATCGTCTTTGACTCATGCTCAAATGTCAGTTACACTTGGAGCAAGGAAGGAGAAAGCCTGTCTGCTGCAGTAGTTCACATTGGACTGGACTTCGTTTCCTATTACAAGATTTTATCCCGAAACAAGGTTCTGTCCCTTGGATTCCACAGTGACAAAGCACAAATCATCTTACCAAATGAGACAAGGACCAGAAACCTGCTCTGAAACATCCAGTTACCCTTGTTCCCTTGCATCAAGAAAGCACTAAGGACATTCAGAAGTATATATAGATATTAGTCTGCAAAAAAAAAAAAAAATCTCCTGCAGAGAGCAGCTGGTGTCCATTCTTCTCTCCCAGCCTCAGAGAAGCAGAGAGGGAAGTGAGAGCTACCATGACTGCATTTTGAAACCCATCTCCCACACAACGACAGACAAGTTTGATGTAGTTTCTCTAGTTTAAGTTTACTGTCACACAAAACTAAATGAAAAATGAGGCCATAATGCCCTGCATGTTAACAGCTACACAAGGACTTTAAAAAGAGGGAAAAAAAAAATTGGCCAGAGATCCAAAACATACTAAAACTACCAAGTTAAAGTGAATGGATATTAGAAAAGGAGATCCAAACTGCTCCAGGTAGTCGCTATGTAGCACGGGTACAGGTGATCCAGAATGTGTAGACAAGACAGTTGTGGGTCAGGTTGCAATAGGGACTCACATTGCAGCTACCTAAACCACAATAAACCCGTTCTGCCTCTCCACACAGCAATTCCAACTGTTGCTATGGACACTGCACAAATGCAAGAGGGAATGGTTCCCATGATAGTGTGCAGGAGGGGCTGGATAACCACATTAACATGCAATCTCTCTGCAGGAGTGTCTCAGGCAGCATCCACATGGAACAGCTACAGCAGGATGCCCAACTGGCTTTCACCTGCAAAAACCAGACAAAAAGTAGTTCGACTACGCAAAAAGATGGACTAGTTACAACAAATCCAAACCGTTTATCATGGAATATATAGGGGAACATCACTATTTTGGTAAAGCAGTACCTTGCACTGGTAAATCCTACAGCCTTTTCAGTTGGGTTTTAGGGAATTACAAACCGTTCCCACACAGCGACAGTCAAAGGGAGCAGCACAGAGGCTGTAGCAGTTCCAGCAGCTGAAGTAGCACCATGTGTTTGCTCTTTCTGGGACTGAGCAGACCACTGGGGTTTTGCTCAACTCAAGACAAGCGGCCCTGCCATACCATAGAATCATAGAATCATCAGGTTGGAAGAGACCCATCGGATCATCGAGTCCAACCGTTCCCATCAAACACTAACCCCTGTCCCTCAGCACCTCGTCCACCTATCCCTTAAACCCCTCCAGGGAAGGTGAATCAACCACCTCCCTGGGCAGCCTCTCCTACTGACCAATGACCCTTTCTGTGAAAAGCTTCCTCCTAATCTCTAGCCTAAATCTCCCCTGGTGGAGCTTGAGGCCATTCCCTCTCATCCTGTCCCTTGGGAGAAGAGCCCAGCTCCCTCCTCTCCACAACCTCCTCTCAGGTAGTTGGAGAGAGCAATGAGGTCTCCCCTCAGCCTCCACTTCTCCAGGATAAACACCCCCAGCCCTCATCAGGTCACAAAAAGCTCAAACATTTTAGTTTCAGAAGTAGATGTTGTCAAACACTAATATTATTGTTGAGCTCCAAGAACTAGATGACAAATCAATGCCAAACCTCAGGAAACTGGGCTTCACTCTACACGGAGTATCAGAAAGTTTCACAACCATGGAAACAGTATTAAAATCCTTTAATTGTTACTAAGAAACTTATTCAGAACTTTCTTTAAAGTTCCCAGGGTTGCATTCAGGCGTCTTGAGTAGTTCCTTAGCTTCTTCATCTAACACTAAAAAGTTCTTTCAGTGTAGATTTTTAGGAAACTCTCATTCATGCATGAAATGAAAGAAAACAAAAGTCACAACAGGAACAATTTCGTTATTCATAGACGTGTTCCTATCTATGAAGCCATCATTTCCTGCTCTAAAATACACTCACCCTCTTCCTATGCTCTAAAAATAGATTCTACTCCACTTGGTTCCTACAGCCACATACAGCAAATACCTTATATCCAGTTTTCTCTCTTGTTCCTCATCAGAATTAGTTTTGTCTTTATAATTACTACAAAAGTAAATAAATTATGTTCACAAGCTCCTAGTATGAGCCTCTACTTTTGTATCTCCTTCTGTGGAGGAGAAAATAAACTAAGCAAAAATATTTTAAATATGTTGCGGTTCTTTATGTTGATCCACCTGTGATAAACACACTAGAAGGGGGAAAAAAACCACCTCACCTCTTGTCTTTGTCTTGATCATTAGGGAGAAAAGCTTTAATCAGAAGTCAAAGGATAACACAAAGCAGGAAGACAAAAATCAAGGCAGTATGAAAGGAGAAAAAGAAGGACGGAAGAGCACAAAAGTAGACATATGGACATCTGGGGAGAAGGGTGATTAAATTTCCCATAAATCTTGCATACCAAGAGGTAAGATATTTTGCTTGAACTCCCAGGAGAAACACAACTCAGTCACGTATCTGCAGCTTGAAAGGATAATCGTCTCCATATATTAAGACTGCCACGAAGGACAAGAGTTAAGAGTTGCTCCTGGTGGCAAGGATTTCCCTTGGCACACTGAAACCTTTCACTACTGTGTCCATCGGTGAATTTTAGGCCAATAAATGTGAATGTCCTGAGCTGATATTCGAGTCCAGACACTAATCCTCACTCATCTGCTGATGGGGGAGTCAATCTTGGGCAGCTACTCCATCTTTAAACAGGTACCTTTAAGGTAATGCAGTTATATGATGAAGGGTTGTGGTCTTAAGATGGAATAAGAGAGAATTTGGATTTTTTATACATAAATACTAGGAAAAAGCATACGTTAACTGAAGTCATGATTTACATGGTATCCAACAGGCCAGAGGAGGTTGAATCACCTTCCCTGGAGGGGTTTAAGGGACAGGTGGACAAGGTGCTGAGGGACATGGGTTAGTGATTGATGGGAATGGTTGGACCAGATGATCCAATGGGTCTCTTCCAACCTGGTGATTCTATGATTCTATGATAGGTTGCTCCAAGCTCCATCCAACCTGGTCTTCAACACCTCCAGGGATGGTTTATTCATGACTTCTCTTCAAGAGAGCAGAAAAGTAAAGAGAAACTGATGCCACTGTGCCAACTCGGTCATTTCCTTCTGTTTATCTACTGGGCAGGAGAGAAACTCAAGCGCTTTCGAAATGTCCAGGTCAATTATTTCCCAGTTTTACACTATTCACCCTCCTCACTCATGATGTTTTAAGAAGCGGGGAGAGCAGAGGGCTATTGAGAAATCAGAAGTCTGCCAAAATGTTCAAACCTTTTCTGCACTGGAGAAGTTTCTACAAGAAATTAGTCATCCCCACAGACATTTCCCAACAAGCTGCATCGACAGCATCTACTAAAGCAGAGAAAATCCCCTAACCTCTGCCACCCGCTGCCGAATTTCTGGGCCATTACTCAGGGCGTGAGGTTTTGCCTGGCAGAACCAGCTCAACAGTTTCCTGCGCTCGCCACCCCCTCCTTTGTACCGGCTGGGCTGCCCTGGGAAGCAGTATGAGTCAGATTACAGATCAGGGCGGAGGGGGCCGCCTGTGAAAACACTGGAACATTTTTTTCCAGCCCAGATATTTTCAGCGATCCAGTTCAGAGAGCCACCCCACACACAGCTTCACAGCGAGTCCGCCTCCAGGGCAGCTGAAGGGACAGCCTTGCCATGTTCCTCCCCTCCCAGCACCCCACCTTCTTCCTCCAGCACAGACTGATCCAAGAGAAAAACCGCACGCACGTGCAAAACGTGAAACGGTTCCAGCAGCTCATCCTGCAGGAGTGTAATGGAGCATGTAGTAAGGAAGGGCTGGATCCGCGCAGGGGAAACAGCAGGAGCAAGTGGGAGGGGAAAAGAGGCACGGGACAATGCGGCAGCAGCCTGTGTCTCCAGCAGGTTGGGTCCAACACCCAAAGGAGCACTTCAGATCCAATTTAGGAGCTTCCTGAATTGATCTCACCATACTATGTGTCATGGCACTCAACTCCAGCACGCTGCTCCCACGTCTGCCTCACTGTCTGAGAAGTCAAAGCTAATCACGAGACAAAAAAAACATTCCAGGAAAGCCGAGTGACACACACACAAAAAAGGCATTAAGTTCTTAAATAAGGTTTGTTACTCATCTCTACTGTTGAGCTTTAATTTCAAAGGTGACACTCTCTGCTGGGCTGCGATTTTCATTATCGCTGCCTGTCCTTGAGCTTTCCTGCACAGACCATTCTGTCACTGAAGGAATGTGATCAGCTGTATTGCTGACTGGCGACAAGGGGAAAAAAAGGAGAAAAAAAATAAACACCCCCAGGCTCTGTACCCTCTCACCCGTACAAAGTCCAATGTTTCTAAGCCCAGATCCCATTACTGCTCAGTGCCAGACACACGTACACCTCCCTGGCAGCTGCAGGGAGATGCTCAGACAATACTCAATTAAGCCACCAAGAATTTTTTGCCATTACAGCCAAGTAGAAAGTCAGCAGCTAAGAGAAGGAACACAGACAAAACAATGAATTATTCAAGCCAGACTCATCGTCACAGTTGCTGATTTGGTGGCTGAAGCTTAAGCAGTTCAGGGTAGATGCACATCACCTTGGCAAGGCTGGCACACAATGGTCCAACCAGGACTGTCCTCGTCCTAGGAGCAGGTTGGGGCCCTGAGGTTTCCAGAATCATAGAATAATGGAATGATTTGGCTTGGAAGGGACCTCAAAGCCCATCCAATTCCATCCCCTGCCATGGTAGGGACACCTCCCACTGCATCAGGTTGCTCACAACGCCATCCAACCTGGCCTGGAACACCTCCAGGGATGGGGCAGCCACCACTGCTCTAGGCAACCTGGGCCAGGGCCTCCCCACCCTCACAGCAAAACATTTCTTCCTAGTATCTTTTCTCAATCTCGCCTCTTTCGGCTGAAAATCACTTCCTGCCCCTGTACTCCCTGATCACAAGCCCTTCCCAATTTTTTCTGTAGGAACTGGAAAGACAGAACAGAAGATGGGAAGAAAACTGGTAAGAGATGGGCAGAGTGTAGCCCTGCTGGGATCCACGGTTTCTCACTCATCAGCAACCTGGGCTGCAGGAGGAGTTCCTAGGCACTGTCACATGTGCCCAGCCTTTACAAGTCAAACAAGAAAGGGGAACACAACACACAAACCTGACATACATAGAATCATCAGGTTGGAAGAGACCCATCGGATCATCGAGTCCAACCATATACATGGAGGTCTGCAGTCATCTTCTAGGGGAATGATATTGCACTAGCAAACAATGGGAAGGCCTACCAGGTAAAAAGAGCAAGACTAGGTTGCCAGAAGACTGATTTAGAAAAATCAAAAGTTTCCACGACGAGTAGCAAGGCACTTGGAGCTGTCTGGACAAAGGATGCAGCACCACAACAACACCAGTCAGTCAGTGCCAGTCACAGCCTCCACTCACTGCCTGCTTGCACCTCCTGTGACAGCAGTGACACTGCCATCACACTGCAAACTCCTTCTGTGCAAGCTTAAAGGAGGGGAGATACGGGAATTACCATGTCCTCTTACTGATACACGTGCTCCCAGGAAACAGGCTTTTCCACATTCACAAGCCCATACACTACAATAAGGTGCAGCTCAGGCCTTATGAGGAACAGCTGAGAGAGCTGGGGTTGTTTAGCCGGGAGAAGAAGAGGCTGAGGGGAGACCTCATTGCTCTCTACAACTCAAGGAGGTTGTAGAGAAGAGGGTGATGGCCTCTTCTCCCAGGTGACAGGACAAAAGGGAATGGCCTCAAGCTCCACCAGGGGACGGTCAGGTTGGACATTAGGAAAAAGTTTTTCACAGAAAGGGTCACTGGGCACTAGAACAGACTACCCAGGGAGAGGGTTGAGTCACCTTCCCTGGAGGGTTTTAAGGAACAGGTGGACGAGGTCCTGAGGGACATGGCTTAGTGTTTGATAGGAACGTTTGGACTCAATGATCCAGTGGGTCTCTTCCAACCTGGTGATTCTATGATTCAGCAAACAGTGAAATGGGTGACAATAATCAGCTATGGTTGCTCAGCAGGTTCCTGTTGCTCAGTTCTAGAGGCAGGAGATCCCTCACCAGTGCCAGACTGATCCCTCACCAGTATCAGCACAACCGTGCCAGGCCAGTGTCTGGAACTGATCCAGATTCACCACCACCACTCCCCATGGGCTGGGGCTATTCAAACAGGAACTATCATCAAGAGGAGTTCAAAGTCCAACCCCAGACACCTCACAAATGACACAGAACTTACCCTGGTATGAAAAATGTCAAGGTTCAAATCTGATAAATATTCACATCTAACAACAGTATAAGTCAGGGACGAGAGAATGAACCAATTTAAGGGCACATGTCCAGAATAAACCTAAACACCTGTAAGTTTTATAACCTCAAGGGTACTTCACCCCTTGTATCCATCATTTCTAAGTATTCAGTACCAACTTAGGCATACTGGTATTCAAGTACAACTACAAAAGCCATTCTCTGTCACGTTAGCTTATTTAGAGCACCCAGATCCCTGAACTCTGCTCGCTTACCCATCTGAGCGCAGAGCTCCCTTTATCCAGGCCTGTATGTCACCCATTATCAAAATTAACATTTTTAAGGCAGTAACACTGATGTCTGACAACAAAATATGAGCAAAAGGAAGGGGGCAGGTATGTGGGAGTCAAGGAGTTAAGCGGCATACAAAAGAGGAAACTCACTTCAGCTCTGATTAAGCAGGGCAGTCATAAAAACAGAGGTCGACATCAGAAAATATTTTGTGAGTCATGAGGAGAGATTACTCACCATGCACTATTCAACTTACTCATCAGTGTGCTACGGACAGAACTGCTCACCATGTATTCATTAGGAAACCGTGGCCTTTCCTTTGAGGAAAGCAGAAGGCGGGGGAAAGAGTCATACTTTCAGTTTTGTCTGTAAGCCAGTGGGAGGCTGTATCTGCAACACCAATGCTCTCTCCTCCCACGGCCCTAATTAGCCGCGGAGGGAAATACATGTTTCACATCACCCTCTACGGCTCTTTGAGCATCCCAACACGCACTTGGCGTGTCGGCTGAGCGCTGCCAGACCAGACCTCGCTTCTAAAACACACAAGTTATAGTCCTGCGATAAATAGAAGCATTATTAATCCAAGCAAACATTCATCTCAGACTTTAGACCCATAGCCTTTCACGCAGCAAAGCCAACGCGACTCGTTTTAAGATGCAGTAAGAGCATAAAAATAGCCAAGCTACTCAAGGCAGGGTTACATCACACAGCGGTGCTCATCGAGCAGCAGGTCTACAGCACCACTCAGTCTCTGATGCTGGGAAAGATGATTCCCTGCCATTCCTGGCACTCTCACAAAAAAAATAATGAGCAAGGACTGTGAGCTTCCCCCCCTCTTTCTCTACAGCTCTCTCTGGAAAATAAAACGGCCTTCCAATACCTGAAGGGGGCTACAAAAAAGCTGGGAAGGGACTTTTATTAAGGTCATGGAGTGACAAGACAAGGGGGGATGGCATTAAATTGGAAGGGGGCAGATTAAGGTTAGACATTAGGAAGAAATTCTTCGCGAAGAAGGTGGGGAGGCCCTGGTCCAGGTTTTCCAGGGAAGCTGTGGATGTCCCATCCCTGGAGGTGTCCAAGGCCAGGTTGGATGGGGCTTGGAGTAACCTGATCCAGTGGGAGGTGTCCCTGCCCATGGCAGGGGGTGGAATTGGGTGGGCTCTGAGGTCCCTTCCAACCCAAACCATTCTATGATCCTTTATCTTAACAGCAAACAATGGGAAACAGCAAGAACGTTGCTAAATAAAACTACCTGATATATACTCCCCCTCCTCCTAGGTATCCCACCTTGCCTTGTAGGAACAAAGCAGCAGAAAGAGAGGTGAAACTAAGAAATGTTCTGCTTACGTCAAACTGAGCTGAGCTCTAAAACCACAACGGTACGTAAACCCTTCCCCTGCCAACTCCCGGCTTAGCCAACGAGGGAAAGCAAGCCTGCAGTTCAGCAGAGTACAATGTCAGCAGGCCAAACTGCCATGTACAGAGGGCAGGATTTATTTCCAAAGCTCCAGAGTTCATCAGCTGCTGCAAAGGCCAGAGAGCTGCAAGCAGCGTGCGTGCGTGTTCTGTAATACGCAGCGTGATCTCTTCGCCAGAACTGCAGGACAGAAGATCAACTGGCTCGAGATGAACCATCCACTTCTCTATTACTGTGGAAATATCTGCAACGCCAAGAGACCGGTTTGATGGCAGGACGAGCGGGTTTGGCAGTATTTCTTAACACAGGCAGAGAACACATGTGGATAAAGCAACCCTCCCCACTGTATTTGTGATTAACTGGAAGAGAAAACCTATATACTCTGCCATCTTCAGAATCAGCTGCTCAAGTTTTCCTAAATTAACTAAATCCCCGTTTCCCATGCTGCAAACAGCACCAAACCGCACATTTTAAGGGGGAGGGAGAGGAATTTGGAGATTGTGGTTTGTTTTTGTTTTAAGCCTGTAGGAAATTATGCGAATGTATACTAAACTGTTCATTCCTTCCAGATTAATCCCTAACCTATGTAATCTTTAACCTCCGCTTCCCGCAACCCGCTTGGAGACACGAGTTAATAGTTGGCAACGTGAAGAAAGCTGAACTGGTCATCGTTATACTTTCAGTTTCTGTCAAATTGAAGCAGAGCGCGCGCCCGCGAACAAACACAGAAACACGAATGACAGGAAAGGCTGCGTTAACCAGTTTGTGCTGGAGGCTCCGGCTCCAGGAGCTGCAAACAACACGCCAGCAATCCATGGAGGATGTTTTGGAACCACAGATACAGCGACAGCACCAGAAGGCAAGCAGCAGATAGGAAGACGCAGCCATCTCCCCTGCCACAAGTGATATATTCCTAATCATTCACACACAAGCGCGGTTACGATTGCCAAGTGAGCAACAACATCAGCAATATCAGCTCCCCGACAGCCTGTGTGTCCCAGCACGTCCTCTCCGTGAAGCAGCACACGTACAACAGCAAAGCCTACAATGCAAGGAATAATCAGCAGTATCCAGGCCAAGTAACATAGATACATAGGGATTCTTTTCCCCTTTACAAACCTTTCTCAAAGCTGCTACAAGCAGTCAGGGGTTTAAGGATTGGTGTGAATGCTATAGACACATAGAAAAAAAAAAAACCTCTCAAGGCTTTCAAACCAGGTGGAAAATTGCTCAAGGATTGATACAAACCCTACACACACACACAAAAAAAAAAAAAAAACTCTCAAGGCTTTGGCTCTGCTGAGGTTGTCACCAATTCAGACATGGACATGGTTACCAAGGTCACACAGCTCCCACTCCAGGCTCAGGAAAGGCAAGCAAAGTCAAGCAAGTTGGGAAGGACCCGCCACTCACCTAACTGAAGGAGGGAAAAGTGACATTTTCTGTGAAAGCAGGCGGATTACAGCTGCCATCAGCTGACAAACCTGACTGGAATCCTGCTCAGCCTGAATAAAAGGGGAGCTCCAAGGGCACGGGTGCCAGGGAGAGGCAGCAGCGCCAGCCCCGAGCACATCAACACCAGGCAGAGCCCTCTCTCCTACCACAATTAACGCTTCTTCTCATTATTCTCACCCCCATAGCTGCTTTTGGGGGGGTTATTCACAATCTCAGAGACACTTCTCACCGAGAAACCTTTCCTCGCTGGAAGCTGCACCACTGAAGCCGAAAACACGAAAACTTTTCATTATCCCAGCCTTCCTTCCCTCCAGCCCTTAAGTTCATTAACCCAATTAGCAACAGAAAGGAGGGATTTGGGGTCCTGGAGCACAGCAGCCCCGGGCAGGGAGGGAGCAGCCCCTGATCTCCCGCATGCGAAGAGCTCCGGGTAAACAAGGCGAATCCTCCTGGCTCCTGCTGAAGGGCAGGTGCTCAGAGATTGATTAGAAACATAGTCTCAGATTCACAGAACCACAGAACGGTTTGGGTTGAAGGAGACCTGACATCCCAACCAGTTCCAATCCCCTGCCCCGGGCAGGGACACCTCTCGTTGGACCAGGGGCTCCAAGCCCCATCCAACCTGGCCTTGAACCCCTCCAGGGATGATGGGGCAACCTGTACTAGTGTCTCACCGCCCTCACTATGAAAAATTTCTTCCTGCTGTCTCACCTTAATCTTCCCTCTTCCAATTTAAAGCCATTCCCTCCGTGCCCTTGTAGAAAGTCCCTCCCCAGCTTTCCCGGAGCCCCTTTCAGCACTAGAAGCTGCTCTCGGGTCTCCTCTCCAGGCTGAGCAACCCCAACTCTCACAGCAGAGATGCTTCATCCCACCTCCGCAGCCTCCTCTGGACCCGCTCCAACAGCTCCAGCTCCTTATATCGGGGATAAAGAAGCGATTAAAGGAAAAAAAAGGGGGGAAATGAGGAGAAGGGGGGGAGGCGAAAGGGGGTGTCCTGCGGCGGGGGCGGCAGGTGCCAGGCGGGTCCATACTCACGTAGACAGGCAGCGGCCAGGGGTAGACGGCGGGCTCGGCTCCCACGGGCGACTTCAGCCGCAGCTCCAGCCTCTCGCCCATGTCGGCAGCCGGAGGGGCAGGCGGCGGCCACGCACCATGCTAAGAGGGGCCGGACGGGGTGGGGAGTGGCGGCCGGGCCGGGCCTAGGAGAGGGAGGAGACGCCGGGAGGAGGGGGAAGACGAGGTGGGGGGGGGGTTGGTGGTTAGGGGGAGGGAAGAACGTGTACGAGGTGCAGAAAGGGGAGGGGTGGGGGGAGACCGGTAACGGGCTGGGGCGCCCGCTGCTGCCCACCCGCCCGCTCCCCCCCCCGCCAGGCGCTCTCTCTCTCTCTATTGTGGAGCGCGGCTCGCGGGGCTCTGCGGCGCCGCC